>PVKC010016183.1:0-20975 GCA_004027635.1 Crocidura indochinensis
TGTCACAAGCAGCTATAAAACCAAAAAAATGCAAGTTCTATTATTCACTGGATTTGACAACATGCAGATCAATGAGAAATACAACAAAAGTAATTTCTGTGTAGAAAGCAGGGTGTGTGTCCAATGGAAATGATTGAACAGGAAAGGAGGTAAAGAAATAATTCCTGAGATTGGTTGTTATTTTCAAGCAAATTAACTGATAAAGGGAATAAAAAGATATGTAATGTTAGGCACTTTGGGGTAGGGAAATTTAAAAGTTATACAAGAAATTCTCTTTGGGCCACCTGCCCAACAGTCTCCAATATAATGAATGATGTTTTTCTTTAATGCTGGTGGTAGAAACTTATCAGATGACTGGTGTTAGGTAATGATATGTGTTTCATAATTTGAACACAGAGAATTCAGTGTACAAGATAGGATTTCTCAATAGTATACTCAATTTATGTGTATATGTATGTGTGTGTGCGTGAACTTGACTTTAAAATACACATGATTTTCAATTCCATAAAACTTTGAAAAACACAATCATGTTTTCATTTTAATGAGTAATCTCTGAACTATAATTTAAATATATGTGATTGGGACCAGAGCCATAATACAGCAGGTACTTGCCTTGCTTTGCAGCTGACCTGTATTCAAACCCCGTGCACCACCAGGAAATGCACTACCAGGAGTAATTCCTGAATGCAGAGCCAGGAGTAAGCCCTGACTGAGTAGCACTCGGTGTGGTCCAAAAACAGAAAAGAAAATAAATTATGAGATAAGAAATGACCTTAATCCTACCATAAACAGAGAGAGAGGAGGGAAAACAACCTGTCAAGCCATTTTGCTTTTGATTCCTTTCACCCTTCTTGATATTCATGTATTTATTAGCACTTCATTAAACCTTTGACATGATCAGTTCCAGCTCTGAATCTGAAATTTATGTCTATTCTCCTATGGCTGACAACATATTTGGAAAAAAAAAAAACTCTGTTGAACTCAGCTATATATACAAATGGCTGACAAAAGACTGAAGTGAGGTTCTGCATTGAACAGATCTAGGATCAAATTTTGTCTTCATTTAAAAATTTGATACTTTGCCCATGAAGCATTTCAGCAAAGTCTTCCCAAAGATGTTTGACTTTTTGTCCATGGATTAGTTCAAGCTGAAATCAATCGGAGCTTGGCAGGGTAAAAAGGAACTTAGACTACTCCATTAGTAAGCAGTAGATAAGAGTATAAATTGGAGGTCTTTACTCAGAATTATGGCTGTTGCCAGAAATTATCTCTGTATTTGGATAATCTATTTACATGGCAGGGCATCTATATTAACAAGGAACATCTGCTCTTCCTTATATCATGAGAATTGCTTTGATTCCTTCATAAAAACCCAAGTCCAGGTCATTCCTTGATTCAGGATAGTAGTTAATCTCTACTTCTTGCTTTCAGTCCTCTAATGTTTCTGTGGGATCCCCATATGTTCAATTTTTTTAGCCTATTAATCTGTCTAATGTCATTTTGGATCTTCTACCTGTCTAAAAAGAACTCAAGGGGGGGTAGGAGGAAAATTTTCTATTCCCCTATACCCTTATAGATCATTTGCATTATTTCTAATTATTGTAAAAATATTCTACACATATATTATTGATATATATATATATTTATATTGATGATTTTTTTTTGGTTTTTGGGTCACACCCGCAGTGCTCAGGGGTTACTCCTGGCTCCATGCTCAGAAATTGCTCCTGGCAGGCACGGGGGACCATATAGGGCACCGGGATTCAAACCAATGACCTTTTGCATGAAAGGCAAACACCTTACCTCCATGCTATCTCCTGGGCCCCTGATGAATTATTTTAATGCCCTTAAGTTTTGTGTCCAAGACAGATGCCTTCCCTATCATGCCCTGAACATGTTGATAATAACATTGACCACCGATTAAGACAAGGATTTTGAATTCAAACATATGTCAATTTGAAATTATTTCTCTCATTTCTTTAAGATCTAACTTGAGTAAATTGTCTAACCTTTATAAGCTCAACAGTCTGTCTTAAATTGGAGATAATTAAATCAAACAAGCTAATATAAGTTCTTTGCTCAGGAATAACAAATATTTATTAATAAAATATTAGTCATAATAAATGACTAACCGAGATAATTACTATACAACTCTACATTCTAATTAAAAAATCAATAAAGCCCGTATATGTAGATTTTATTTTAGGGTTTGAGGCCACACCCAGTGGTGCTCAAGATATGTTCTTGTTTCTGAGCCCAGGGATCACTCCTGGTGGGGGCTGAGGATCATTTGGGTGCCAGGATAAAAGCATATCAGCCCATGCAAGACAAGAACCTTACCAACTATACCAGGGGTGGCGAATAGGATTTTTACCCTCACTCAAAATGGCAAAAAGTAATAGGTGTTTAATATATTATTGTTAAAATTATATGCTTTTATGTGAGTGTTTGTCTGTTTTGGCAGGTCACTGTGTGGTATGACTCTCTGACTCTTATAGTTTAAAATTTTGGCTCTTTGTGTCAAACTTGTTCACCACCCCTGAACTATAAACTCTCTCCAGTCTTCAAATATGCGATTTTCCAAAGTAAAATAGCATAATACTGAATAAATTTTGGTCATGTTATAAAATTCAGTACAGCCAAAGATATTAATTCAATCAAATGCACATGCAAAGTTATGAATGAGATTATTTCTATTTTAGCATACTAAGTATTTTAAATTGGAAAAATAGTTTCTTACTTACAGTGCACCTTAATTCACAAGTTATATTTAAGAGCTCAATCGCCAAAACCTTAATGGTAGCCGCCATTGTGAAACATAAACATAGCAAAGATATAAACATTTCTAGGTCACTAAAAGTAATAACGATTGGTACAGAAACATGGAAAAGCAGAGGCATTTTCTAATGATTTCAGTAAAGGAACTTGGAGAATAACCTCCAACTGCAGGGTAGTTTCTACTTTTCTTTGAATATCTAACATGGTCCTTGAAATATGAAAACCTATAACTATTTAGATAATCAACACAAAAATTATTAAAGTACAAATTATTTTATACATATTTCTGCCAATTTATTAAGCATTATTGTCAGGGTTCTTGCCGCAATCCAACCCTGGGAGAATGAGTCTGAAGCATGGTCCCCATAAGAATAAATAATCCAAGACATTTATATGGCAGAAAAGCATAGAGACGATGGCTTACAGCCTCATGGTCTGGAATCCGCAAAACCAACCTCTCTTCATTCATTCATTCATTAATTCATTTATTTATCTATTCATCCATTTATTTATTTTTAATGTCTTTTGTTTTGGTTTGGTTTGGTTTGGTTTGGTTTATGAGCTAACCCGGTGACGCTCAGGGATTATTCCTATTTTTGCGCTCAAAAATTGCTCCTGCCATGGGGGACCATATGGGATGACAGGGATCAAACTCAAGTCTGTCCTGGGTCAGTTGTGAGCAAGGCAAACGCCCTACCACTGTGCTATTGCTCTGGTCCCAACAGCCTCTCTTTCCATACCAGAGAATGGAGGATCCAGTGACAGACAAAAAGTACCTATCTCGAGCTAATATAGTCTATATGGGCCTTTTACCTGTAAAAGGGGGTGCATGAGAAGGAAGACGGACACTGGAGAAAGTCTTTATTTTGGGTAGAACAGGAGTACAATCCAACAATTATTATTCCGCACTTTGCCCTTTCTCTTAGTCTATGGGTTTCTAATACCATCTTTAATATGACATAATCATAATGATTATGGATTTGAAAGACTTTGAATTTCAAATTAGTCAGTGTCCTGCATCAAAAATGGATAAGTACTTGAAAGCTCAGAGTTTTACAGAGAATTTTTTTTGAGGGGAACTAGAAGGGGTGTGGAACCTCACTTGGTGGTCATCAAGATCAATTGTCTCTGTGCTTAGAATTTAATTCTGGCTGTGCTCAGGGTACCATGAAAAGTCCTGGATCAGACTAGAATAAATAAAAATTAGCTACATGCATACTAAGATCCTTAACCCTGGAACTATCTTATGCCCATTTTATTTCTGTTGCTATAATGCAGGTTTAGTGAGGTCTTTTTTTTGGGGGGGGGCACACCAAGTGACGCTCAGGGGTTACACCTGGCTATGCGCTCAGAAATTACTCCTGTCTTGGGGAACCGTAAGGGATGCCAGGAATCGAACCCAGGTCCGTCCTGGGTCAGCCATATGTAAGGCAAACACCCTACCACTGTGCTATCACTCTGGCCCCTGGTTTAGTTTAGATACACAGAACACAATACAGGCTCCGTGCTCAGGGATCACACCTGGCATTGTTTCTGATGACCATATGAATAAAGTATTTGTAACAAGGTCAGCCAAGCAAAAGCAAGTTGCTTTATGCACCGGACTATGTCTCCAAAGTCTCTAGTTATTTTTGTTTTGTTATAAGGCCCCACCCAGCTGTACTCAAGGTTCATTACTAGCTCTGTACTCAGAATCTCTCCTGGCAGGTTTGGGGAACCAAATGAGGTGCTAAGAATTGAACCCAGGTTAGTAGCATGCAATAAAATCTTTTGCCTTCTCTATGATCTCTCTAGCCAACTCCTCTAGGTATTTTTAACTCTCAAAAAATGTCAAACTTTAAGGGAAAAAAAGCCCAACTACACTCAAAGCTGGCAAGAAATGCAAACTTTTGAGAAAATCGTGTTTAATGCCAAATTTCCAAAATGAAACATTGGGCCTGTGATCGTATGTTTCTTAGAGAAATGCTGTGTTTAATTCACATGCATTAAGAAAAAAGGAAAACAGAATATGTGAAATATCCTTAGGTCCCATAATAGTTTCAAAACATTAATTCTAGAAACGTGTGTTTCTTGGTCTCTCTCAGCCTCTTAGGCATCTTTGTCATCTTCAATACACACACATTATCTTATGTTAGCAGTGAGGACAGAATAAAGATACAATTACATTTGAGGACCTGAGGGAAGAACAATATAAATAAGCAGACTCCTCAGAAACAAGCTAGTATCCTAGAATAAGATTTTGTGTGTGTTTCCGTGCATGCTTATGGAATATTTATGTGATTTAATATTTTACTTCAAGTAAAGACGTCATTGAGAAGTTCTTGAATTGACTCTAGAAATAGTAGGGATGGACTTTCTATAAAAAGAATGTTCTGTGTCAGGGCAATAACTCAAAGGAACTCATGCTTTGTAGAGAAAGTTTCAGATTTGGTCCCCAGCACCATTTGATCCCCCGGTACATGCTGTGGATGGTCAAAAAATAAAATGTAAAATAAAAGTGCCTTTTTGCCATGACATATATATTAAATATAAATCTGAGTCATTCGTGTTGCATTAGGAAAAATGTCTTCCTCCCTCCTCCACCTTCCTGGTTCCAATGAACGTGCCACATCTCACGTAGGAATTATTTCTGGAATTATTCCATGTGTTAAAATGTGGGAAAGCAGATCACTCAAAATATTGCTACCTCACTATTCTATATATGTTCCTGATTCAGCAATGTGACCTCACGTTTTCTAAGAAAAATATCATCTCAATCTCTATTTAGATATATCAGGTCAGGAACTGCTTTTTTTTTTTTAATAGGACCCCGTCTGTGAATCTTAGACATATTAAGATTGAAGAAGCCCCAATTTGTAGAGTAGAAAAGATTCCCAAATTTTACTTTAAAATAATCATTGTTAAATTCATAATAACAAATTGGTTTATTACCATTTATTCCTCCCTTTTTAGCCATTTCACTAAATTTCTTTTTCCTTATCATGTGTAACACTAGACAGCGACATTGTGTAAGATACTGAAAAGTATCTGGCTTTTAAATCATTTAAATATGTCTTTACAGTCAGACTTAGCTCAAAGAAGTTGAGTGCATAACTCAAGAACCTGAATTCAATCCCCTGCATTACCCAGATTTTAGTATCCAACACTGTCAACCCTGAGTGTTAGCCTCAGGAGTGGTCTCTAGACCCAGACTTTACGGATGAGGGAAAATATATGTTCTCATGTAATCTGTAATTATCATTGTAATCTATACAAGTATCCAAAAAAAGACATCTGTTCTTTTTTTTTTTTTTTGGTTTTTTTTTGGGGGGGTCACACCCGGCAGTGCTCAGGGGTTACTCCTGGCTCCATGCTCAGAAATTGCTCCTGGCAGGCACGGGGGACCATATGGGGCACCGGGATTCGAACAGATGACCTTTTGCATGAAAGGCAAACGCCTTACCTCCATGCTATCTCCCGGGCCCAAGACATCTGTTCTTAAAACAGTGATTCTGTGGAAAAGACCTTGGTTATTTTAATGTAATTACTTATTTTCATTCACATTTATCTTGCTCTCTGGGATAATTTTCTTCAGTTTAACAAAATTTGCAATTCCTGCAGTGTGGAACTTGCAGGAATTAATCATTTCAGCTATTTGAATTATTGTAAACTTAAGAATTTACAAACCCTTATTTTCATTTTTTAGTGTTAAAAATTATTCCCTCTGATTTGTCATCAAAATAATGATAGTTTTCCTTATGCCATATACAACCCCTGTCAAAAAATCTGACACATTTTATTGGTAAGTTTACTGCTTTTCATGTTTTATATTTTTAGATTTTGTAATTCTCTGGTTTAGATTTTGTCTCTCTCCTTATTGAAATTCCCATGTAATAAATAAATTTGTTAGTGTGGTTTCTTATAAAAAATACTTTGGAAATAACTTTGGGGTTATCTTTTTTAGACTTTCTTGTGGAAGATGTTAATATGCAAACAGGGGAATTGGTGATAGGAATGTTGGACCGGTAAAGGAGGGTGTTCTTTATATGGCTGAAACCCAACTACAAACGTGTCTGTAATCAAGGTGCTTAAATAAAGATATATATGCACTGCTTTGTACCTGATCCACAGATCTCAAAGTTATGATAGAATCCAGAGCTAGAAACACTGAGATAATCTCTTGACATAATTTTAGCTATCTTTAAGTGTGTAGTCTCCTGAGAATAGACACAGGATCCTTCCTTCCGCCTTTCCTTGCTCTCCATGGCTTACAAGTCCCTCCTATACACTGAACACTCATTCTCACAGTAATTCTGCCCTGACTGCACTCATTAATCATTTCCTTTCACACTTCTGGGCCTTTTCCAGCTTTTCTGAGTCTTTCTGGAGTCCAGGAGCCTGAAAATAGCCCTACAGATGTATATACCTCTGTTTTTCTCCCTCCTCTCTCTCTCTGATAGTCTTCAGAGACAACCCAAAATAGCACTGGCCTTTTCTTGCTGGGACTTGAACATTCTCAGGCAGTTTTGCATTTTCTAAGAGAAAAAAATAAAGGAATTATCAAAATAGTGTTCAAACAATATGTATTACAGGTTTATTTTCTTCAAAACAAATTTTATTTTTAAACTAGAGATGCTTTCAGGACCATGGTTATTATGTGGTGCTTGTCTTTATTGCTGTAGTGCTCATTGGATTATTTTGTTTGGTTTTTCTTTTTGTATTGTTGTGGTGTTTCTCTTCCTTTTTCCTTTTCTTCCTTCAAACTGATGTTGAGAGCCTCTAAGGACTCTGCCCATTTTCGGCTTGCTTGATTTTTATCCCATTTTATTGCTTTTCTTTTCTTCAAACAGAACCACATAACTTGAACCATCCTGCTCTCCCTCTCAAATTGAGGGGGAAATAATGGAGGGTACCAAGACCAGACATATGAACATTAAGTAGAAATAAAAAAATGATCAGACTTAAACACCAAATACAAAGCCAATGACAAAAGAATCGATACCCAATCTACAACAAGTTAGACACAGAGGGGACCACTTATACTAGCAGCCCAGGGGTTAAGGGAGGGTGATATGGGATAAAATCTGGGAACAGGGGTGAAAGGAGGACAACTTTGGTGATGGGAATCCCCTGATTCAATGTTAATATGTACCTAAAATAATACTGTGAAAGATATATAATCCACTTTGGTGAAAATAAAAATTATTATATAAAAAAATAAACAATCACACACACACACAACTAGAGATGCATAACTTGAACCATCTTGTTCTGCCTCACAAAGTGAGGGGGAAATAATGGAGGGCACCAAGACCAAACAGTCGTATGAGCATTGAGTAGAAATAAAAAAATAATCAGACTTGAACACCAAATCCAAAGTCAACTACAACAGAAGCGATACCCAATCTACAACAGGCTAGACACAGAAGGGACCACTTATACTAGCAGCCCAGGGGGCGGGGGTGGGGGCAAAGGAGGGGTGATATGGAATCCATGCTGTGAACAGAGTTGAAGGGAGGACAATTTTGGAGGTGGGAATGCCCCTGATTCAATGCCTCTATGTACCTGAAATACTACGGTGAATGATTTGTAATCCACTTTGGTCAAAATAAAAATTACTAATATAAAAGAAAAAGCAAGCGATGCAGGTGAAGTGGTTCAGAATGCAAATAATTTCAGTTTCTGGAACTGGATCAGACCTGGTATCTGATCCAGTTAGATAGAAAATTTTACTCACCCATATGAAAGTAAAGCAACACTGTAATCATAGATGACACTCTTATTCTGCTATATTTACTTTGAAAGCATTTAAACTGCCTTTGAGATAAGTAATATAAGTAAGATATATTTATATAAATATAAAATGTAAGTAATTTCCATAAAAATAATATAAATATTAATTTTATATAAATCATATACATTTCTACACTGAGTTAATTTTACAAAACATGTAATCATAAAATAATATCCTAAAAAATCATTTTGGTTTTTAGCTTGACATGTAATTTAGAAAGAGTATATTTTGAAATGTGGGAATAATTTTGAGTTATATGCTAATATTTTTTGCTTTAAAATTTAATACTTAAAAATTTTAGCATATAACTGTTAGAAAGACTTATTGTTTTGATGTGTTTTATTGGAAACTTTTTAGAAACTACCCTTTGGTATTTAAAACACAATTTAAAGAAGTAACAAAATTGGTTGTCTTTTCTTTGTTCTCAGGTGTCTAGAAAACATGATTGCTGGTTTCTGTTTTCTATTTCAGGAAATCACTTTGATATGTTTACCTTCCAGCCCAAGCTTCTCCTTTGCTTTGGGAATCAGACTGAAAAGTGGGAATAGATTTTCCCCATTTGATCATCCTTCTATTTGCTTTTAAATAATTCACTTCTGCATTAAACTTACCAAGGAAGATATGACATAATGAGGAAACCAGTTGTAAAGTAGAAGATATAGTAGTCTGGAATTTTTGAGTTCACAACTTAAAGTGCCCAATACTCCAGATTTATGCAACTTCTTACAGATATTTTAGCCGACCAAAAGACCTCACATAAACTATAGCTCTACACAAGAAAAATATAAATCAGTAGAATGACTTCAAGATAAGGATCAAAAGCATATTTGAAATCTTATCAATTTTATTATCATTCAAGAGATACTTAAATGTTAAACTTTTAATAGAAAAGTAGATAAAGATGGAATAATTAATGACTCAAAGTAAAAATTATCAAGGTTTTAAAAATATCTTGAAGTTAAAAAAACTTTAAGAACTGAAGAAATAGCGCAAGAGGTAAAGTGATTGTCTTGCATGTTAGTGACCTAATCTGGTACCATAAACAGTAGCTTATGGTTCTCAGCACTTTCAGGAGTGACCCTTAAACACAGAGCCAGGAAAAGCCCTGCTACCACTATGTGTGGTACCCTAAAATAAATAAATGAGTAAAATGAAAACATCTTTATGTAAATCTATTCTTAATCATATTGTTTTATTGATTTGGAGAAAATCAGTCAAACAATTTGAGGTGTTTCATATAATTTTCTCATGTCTTCTGATAAAGAAAATTATTCATATATGTAACAAAATAGTTATCTAAAAACCTTATATGAATAACCATTTATGAATGCTACCATAATATAATACTCAATAATGACTCTTTCTTGATATCAATGAACCTGTAAAATTTTGCAATCTTCAGTTCAAAATCTATTTTAAACCTTCACTGGCAAACAAAATTTTGATAATGAACATTATCACACTTCCTACCATATTCCAAAGGAAAGGTTGGAAAATTATGTGTGGATAAAGAAAAATTCTATTGTAAACATGATACTTCAACTAATTTTTTTATTTAATATCAATATGAAGTCTTTGAATATGGCAATTCAAACAGGTTTAAATGTGCCATGGAATCAGAATTTAAAGATAGAAAATTTTACTCACCCATATGAAAGTAAAGCAACACTGTAATCATTATACAGTTCATTAATATTATAAATTTTATTATTATAAGCATTAGTAGTAATGGCATTATTTAAGTTGAATAATGGCAGTAGGTAATTATCCTAGAAGTTCCTGGCTGTGAAATTTCTCTCAGAAGCTCTGACAACTAGAACTATTTAGGTAATTCCTTCTTTGTTTTATGGCAAAGCATCTTTCAGGCAGTAGAATAGTGAATCTATCAGATTATTAAAGAAATAATTGAGTCTTATTCTCTCCAGTGCTTCAGTCACTTATGATCACCTACTCACCTGGAACCTTAGATTTGGGAAAGGTGGAAATCACAAATATGAACTTCACAAAGATCTTAGAAAACATCTCATCTGGGATTCACTCAGGTATCCATTACATAAAGGTACAAAGTGGTCAATGAAGAAATAAATGAAGGAATGTCTTTTAATATTCAAATGAAGTTCAAAATTCATAATTATCCAAGAAAAGGGAATATTAAAAAAGTTTTTGGTTTTTGTTAATCAGAATTTTTGGTTTTAGAAAATCAAAACTCAAATAATTAAAAATTTATAATTTGGTTTTATATTTTTTGGTTTTAGAAAACATTTGAGGTTTGATTTCCCAAGACCCAAATTCTGATTAATATATAATCAGTTTGTATAATACAATAATCTGTATAATTATTGTATAAAATAAGGTATAAAATTATAATACATATGAATACATATTTACCTGCTTTACCTGCTTTCATTTGGTCACATATTTTACAAGCCCATGAGTAAGATTATTGATTTTCTTCTTGAGTACCAGTACTTGGTAAATTTATTCATTTGATAAGTATTCCCTGAGTTCCAGGCACCTTGGTAAGCTAAATATTTACCCTGGTAAAGCTGCCAATGATCAAAACATTTTCAGAACTTTCTTTCATTTGTTTTCTGAGCCTGAAGTCTGTTAATTATACAACAGCTTTCAATCATGGAGCCAGAGAACAAACACTGTCTAATCCAGTCCTTGTAAGAATCAGTCATTGTGATACAATGATTTGTGTGTAGGGATCACACCTGGCATGAACTCATTCAGGTGAAGGCGTCAATACTGACCATAGTTGGCCAGGAAAGTTGAAGAAGTCAATGACAGTTGCAAGATCTGAAATATAAAAATCAAGGCTTTCAGCTTCTGCCCCTCCTTTTTCTAAAAAAAATTTTATTCACTAATCAATAACATTAGAGTACCCACTTCATCTATCAATTTCCCAAGGTTTCCTTTTACCCAAACTCCAGGCAAGCTTAGTTCTACTACTTAGAGTAAATAAAATGAAAAACCATGAAGGTGGATAATTTGGGAGCATTACTTTCTAGTTGCACTTTTAATAAAATTGAGACACTTCATTAATTACTGATAATTAATTTGATTAGTCATCCAAATTCATTTTAAAATTATTTTTAATTTTTAATTTTTAAAAAATTTTAAAATTTAAAACAATTAATTATTAATTAATTTTAAAATGATTAATGATTTAACTTAAAAACTTCAGAATTAGGCTAGTATCCATTTAATTATTAACTGGTTGCTATTCATTATTGTATTTAAAATTAATAAATGAGAAATGAATTGCTTAAGTGAAGTTATGACTATGATGTGATAAACCATGTTTGCTTATGCAACTTATGAAGCAGCTCAGAAAAAAAGTCTGAGGAAGTAGATTTAAATTTTAGGGAGAAGTTTCTGCCTCCCTAATGTACTCAGGAGTAACCCTGAACATGGCTAAATGTGACTCAAAACCAAAACAAATATAGGATTGTTTAGAAAAGTGGGAAGTTTGTTTTGTTTTGTTTTGTTTCTGGGCCACACCCAGTGATGCTTAGACTGTCCCTGTGCTCAGTTACCACTTATGGCAGTGCTCAGGGACCAGAGATCAAAATCTGGCCAGCTGCATGCAAGGCAATTGCCTTACCCACTGCACTCTCTGGCCCTAGTAGTGGGAAGTCTTGATAGAATGGAAAAGAGATCCAAGAGAAAAGTGGGTCCAGGAATCTGGTTTCTGTGTTAAAGTTTTTAGCTTTCCTTAGACATTCATGTATCTAGTTTTGCTAATTAAAAAAAGGAACAGGCAATCGGTTATAGGACCACAAGATGCATATCATGCCAAATTATTCTCTATATAAAAAATTCTGTATATATAAGAATTCTTCAAAGCAAATGAAAATTAAATAATTCCTGACCAACTCCAGAATCTAATTAAAATTAACATGATATACCTAGAAAATTACTATTTCCAGTGTCCCCTCTCAGTGTGTCACAAGCACAGACTTAAGTCTTACTTAATCTAAACAGAAGGTTTTTGTTTTTGTTTTTGTTTTGGGGCCACACCCGGTGACGCTCAGGGGTTACTCCTGGCTATTCGCTCAGAAGTCGCTCCTGGCAGGCACGGGGGACCATATGGGGAACCGGGGGATGGAACCGCGGTCCGTCCTAGGTTAGCACAGGCACCTTACCTCCAGCGCTAACGCCCGGCCCCCTAAACAGAAGGTTTTTATGCTTCTTTAATAATCATACAGTAGATGGAATAAGCAATGAGGACAAAACATTAAATACAACCTTAGTTCTGGTTTTATAGAGGTTATAACTGTCTGACCTTCGTGATGAGACCCAGGAGAGAATGTTACAGAAATAAAAGTGGGAGGGATTTGGGCTTGGACATTCCATCAATAAGGCAGAACCATTTTACAGTAATAAATGTAGAGCCCATGTTGGTGTGGCCCAGTATGGAAAAGTTCACATTCTTTATTTCTTAATTTTAATTTTTAATTTGAAGAATGCAAACAGGCCCACTCTCAAACTGTTGACCTTCCATAGCTAGACAATAATAGCAGGCCATCTAGCATAGGTTATTTTGCAGCAGGAAGGAAAAGTATAAGGAAATATCACTAGTAATCTTTTGGCATATCATTGTTGACTTTTTTCCCAACAGGTTCTACATCAGGGAATTTTCAGATTATAAGAGGTGTCACAGAGAAGGTCAAATGCTCGGCCAATTTTTCTCACCCATAACCTGAGAGGCTTTGCTCAGGGAACAAGCACTTCTATATTGGAGGCTTATATTAAAGGAAATAAGGGACATAAAAGAATGAGTAAATATACAGTTGTAGTATAATATAATGTAATAGTTATTACCATCAGGCTAAATAAATTTGTGTCATTTTATCAACTGAAGGAAAAGCAGTTATTAGTGGCCAGGGAGATAGCTCAGAACTCATGTGTGTATAATTTGCATATGCAATGACCCTCATTCCACATCTATCGTAGTATTTGTCTCTTAGCTCAGTCAGGAGTGACTCTAGGGGTTCTCAGCACCTCTGGACCTGTTCACTTGGCCTTAACATTGAGCAATTGTCATTTGATTCAGTCACTGAATATTATTTAGAGTGGCCCTTACTCTCTGAAGCACAACAGGGGAGGTAACTCCAAAAAAGAAAAAAAAAATTAATGACCTCAGTTACTAATGTTAATCTAGAGACAACCAACCAAAGGTTAATGTATTGTACTCACTAAAAGCTTCCTGAAACCAAGATAAGATGACAAATGATTTTAAAATAACTTTCCTTCTTTCTGGAAAGAATCTAGAATCAATAGACCACTTAACTTGCTTTTCAATCATTTACTCCAACAAGTACAAAGGGCCAGAACACTAAGCTATGAGGGAACATTAAAATACTTAGAATTTTTCATGGTACCTTTCAACTACAAATCCATTCAGCACTCTTCATTGAGATGGTATCATGGATGCTGGATCTATTGAGTTCTAGAAGCAAGGTTGGGTTGATGCTCCTTTACATCTGAGCGCTGGGGTCATAAGACTCAATAATCAATTACTCAGTCACTTTGGCATATCCTTTATCTCTCAGTTATCTCCCTGGCTTAGGATTTCTGTCACAACTTCATAATTGCACCTGCCACAGGTAACTCCCTAGCTCTTTAAAGATAAACTAGGTTCTACCTCACAACCACTAATATTACTGCTAAGCCTGAATACTTAGCCTACTGGGGGAGAAAGTGCAATACGAAACCTATTACTCTTTGAACAGACTATTTGAACCCAAATCCCCAAAGGATCAGTACCTCTTAAGCACTTTGGCTGTGGTTTGGGAACATAATAATTCTATGGCATTATAATCTCAAATTCCTCAATCTCCATCCTTCCCTGAAACCTGCTTGTTCTCTAAGGAATCTGCATTTTCTCCATAATGTTCCCAAGTGGAGTTCTTTTATTTTTGCTTTCATGTAACAAGGCCCTGAGGAATGAGAATATTTCCTTTGCTTCCTTTTACCATTTTGGGTCATTATTCCTCATCTTGAAATTACTTCTCTCTTCCAAATTAAAAAAAAAAAACAGATATATATCTACACCAAGACTTCTTCCAATGAGCTGCAAGCTTCTTCTTTTTCTTATAGTCATCTATGGGCTTTTAGGTCATATCCCTACAATGATTGATGTCTTTATGTCCAAAATGCTTTTCTCCAATATCAATAATCATCCTAAGAGACTGTGTGACCACACCTGATTGTTCCCAGGGCTTACTCCTGGCTCTGTGCTCAGGGATCATTCTTGGCAATGCTTAATAGAGTATATGTGATGACAGGAATTGAACTAAGATTGGCAGTGTACAAGTCAAGCACCTGAATTATCTCCCCAGCCACAAGAGACTTTAACTTTTAGACGAATAATTACCTTCTCCATTTCTGCCACACAGTGGTTCCTCCTTTCATGATTGCACAGGGGACCATACCATTAAGTTACGATATTGCAGGCTTCAAATCACTGTCTAAAAACAATCGCATTCCCCTCAAGTTTATAACTAACTTGTTCTTTTAACAATGCATTACAGCAGTAACTCTTCACATTGTTCGTTTCAAGAGAGACTAGATTGCCACACCCTACCCTGCTCTCCCACTTTCTCTCTGTTTCTATTCATTAGTACACTTTTGTATTTAGACATTACTTAGTGAGTTCAGTTATGAATCAGGATTTGCCTGCTCATAGTTACTCTTCTCACTTGAATTGCAACTACCTGAAAAATAATCCATTCCTTTTCTTATATTATTCTTTATAGTCTATGCAAGTAATACTATCTGTTCTCATAATATTCCTATTGCTAAACCACAAATTTGTGTTCCCATCACCATGCTCTCATATGAATTCTGAACACAATCATGCTGATGGAAATCTCCCACTGAATATCTTTCAAGCACCTCTGATGCGTTGCTATCAAAATATTTCAACCTCCTCGGTTTCCATAACTCAGTCATCTCAATAAATGACACCCCATCCTACATTCACTTTTGATGCACTGTTCACCATAGAAGTCTTGTCAGTCATCTCTCTAATTTCTCTTTAATCTGTCCTCATCTTTCTTCTTTCTGCCTTTGTCCTCTCTCCTCCTCTGCTTTTGTCCTTCTTACTCATGATTCATGACTATGACAGTAGCATCTTACTGCTTTCCCACAGTCTCTCTTGACACCTCTGCCAAGTACTTATTTTGAGCAGTAGCCAAAGGCACCTCGTCAACATTCTGACCATGTTTTAGTCCTATTTAGAAACTTAAGGATAACTCTTTGTTCTCAGGGTAAAGTTAAATATCCCTAATCTGGCCCTTAACACTAAGTATCATCTGATCATAGCCAGGTATTCAGGTACATCCATTGCCATTTTCATAGCCATCTGGAAATTTCTAAAATGGACTGTGTACAGCTCATCTTCCCAATAAAGCTCAATTTCTTCTCGCTCCTCTTATTGTTTTATAAATGTCTCTTTAGTCATCTAAGCTGACTGAAGAGATAGCATAGGGGTTAAGGACCTTGCTTTACATGTAGCTGAACCCTTTTTGATCCTGAGTACTTCAGGGAGAACACTGAAAAATGTTGGAAGGACATTTGAAATCGAATAAATCCTGAGCATTATGTAGTGCAGCCACAAAAATCAAACAAGAAAAAAAATCTCATTTGTTATGAAAGTTATTGCATTTCTTTGTTAGATTATTATCAAAATAAAATACATGAGAAAGTAAATAAAATATTGTGGAGGTATAAATAAAACCAACTAAAATGATATGTGTCCCCTTCTCCCTTCCTCTCCATACTATAAAGTCCATGAACTCAGTTACTGTCTATTGATTCTATCTCTAGTGGGGTGACAATAGGCCATTCAGCTCATTCAGAAATAAAAGGGTTCTTCTGCTGTGTCATTTGAAATCAAGGTAGTTTCCTAAGCAAACTGAGATGGTACTTTATTACCCCCTGCCTAGAATAATCTTCCGAATATATTTGTAAAGTGCACAATTGAAGAGAAACTTCTAGACTATGTGGCCCTGTAAACCTAGAGATCGTAGCCTCTTTTCTTGAAATATCTGGAGACCCTATTTCGTCTCTTTCTCTTCCTAGCTTCATTATAAGATTTTTTTGCCTTCTTGAAGTTCTCATAAAACTGTGTATAAAACACTCCTTGTTGTCGTAATAGTCTGTTGATGTATTTATCATCCTCAAGGACTTTTAAGATTCTGGCTCAAAGACAATGAGTTTCTATTTTTTCTATTTTCAATATCATTCCTATTACAGTGTCTGTTGTACTGATAAATAACATGAAGAAAGAAGAAAAAGAAGAAAGTTTAAGAGAAAGAAAAACAGAAAAATATAGACCTTTTGACAAGAAAGCACTGATTCCCTCTGGTTCTATGATACAAATGTATGTAAGACATTCTTAGCTTCTTTAATGTTATCATTGGGTTAAATGGTAAAATTCTTCCAGTGGGAAATGACAAGCAAAGGAATAGATTAATAGTGCAGAATTTTAGAATAAAAACTTCCTGATTTTATCAAAATTACTGTTACCTGCAGTTTTTATACATATTCCCAAACTGTATACTTGCTGTCTTCTCAGTTCTGACTTGTTTAACTCTAAACATGTAGATAATAGACACGATTTAAATGCTAAATCAGAATAAGAAGCTGTAATACAACAATTCTTATATACCACCTTTCCTGTTCCCAGTCCTCTGAGTAAAATAATAATTCTAGGTACTGAGGACCAGTAAATGTTTATTTACACACTATATAGCCTAAGACCCTAAGACCCTAGCAGAGAGAAAAAATATTTCTTTATCTATAAAATAAGGCTTATAAATTATGTATTTTTACCAAACTCTGAAAATACTGAGGACTTTTAGACTTATTTTCCATTTGTATAGTTTCCTGTATCTACCTAAATGTTTTATCACCTATAATCCAATGTGGGTATTGTGAAGCTTCCTTGGTATTATATAGAAAGTGCTAGATTTTTGGAGAGAGATTTGAGAAGTAGAAATTCTGAGCTGTATAGCAAAACTAATAAATAAGGACATCTGATCAATTATTTTAGGATCCCTTTTTTGAAAAAGGGCCAACCAAATTGTTCTTCAGTGGAGTACATTTGGTTGGAAAGATATAGACAGCTTATCTGTTTCTTAACACACAGATACCCTTTTGTGAAACTAGATCCTGTCTCACAAAGTCTTTTGAAATCCATGTGATCTTTTTATTTGTCTGGCCACTAATGTACCTTGCAGGTATCATTAATTCAACTTTGCCACTTCTTTCAAGTGAAAAAAAAGTATGGACCTTTAACAAACAGTGCTGAGGAAATTAGAAGAAGGATGAAATCAGTGAGCATGTGAAAAAAAAATTATGGCATAGAAAATTAAGTAAGCTTCATCTATTATAATCTCCAGAAAATGCATGTGCCATTTTCAGAAGTCAGAGCTGTTAACTGCAGTTTTGATATTTATAAATCAGTAGCTCAAAACTGCCTTTGTCATGAATGAGAGAAAATAAGATGATCCACCTGCACTCAGGTGGTTATGTGATTAGACACACAGACACACACAAATACACACTTGTATTCTAGGATTGATTCCAATGATGACACTAAAATGCATGTAATTTTACAACCGTTTGCTTATAAGCCTTAATTCGATCAATATGTATGAGTGCTACTAATTACACTCTTTTTATTTTTATTTTTTGCCACACCCAGCAGCACTCAAGGGGTTACTCTTGACCCTGTGCTCGGGGATCATTCTTGACAGTGCTCAGATGATCATATAAGATGCCAGAAATAGAATTTAGGTAGGCATGCAAGGCAAATGCCCTATCTGCTGTGCTATCACTCTGGCCCCCTACTAGCTACACATCTTTCTTAGCTCTAAATAAGCATTTTTAAAAGGGAAAGTAGTAGATAATTCCATTTCTGTATTTTTTTTGTGTGTGTGGTTTTTGGGTCACACCCGGCAGTGCTCAGGGGTTACTCCTGACTCCATGCTCAGAAATTGCTTCTGTATTTTTAAATCTATAAATGTGCTTTACAAATAAATTATATCATTGCTAACATATATAATGAAAGCCTATTTAGTTATATATTCAAAAGATTCAATTTATACTTGTCATATTCATTTTTCCTTTCTCCTATGACTTTTGATTAGGAAAGGAGGAAACATAGAAAATGTATTAATAGAAAACTCAGGTAGCAATAATGGCTTTTAGCGTTCCAAGTACTTTGACTTGTACAATCAACCATTTCTTTAAGGATTTAGGCAGTAACCAGATCACCATATAAAAATCTTAAATGGTCTTATACATAACTGAGTAAATATAATATGTTCTGTAGCTGGAGCAATAGAAAAGATTGGTTAATGATCTAAAAAAATTAGACATGGGGAAAATTAAGTAGGAGGATATGGCTATCACATGGAAAAAAGTGAAATTTAGAACTAAAGGAGTATGGGAAGGTCCTGAAAGCAAAAACGCATTAAGGAAATAATGTTTCTTGGTGACAAAAGACTAGCAAAGTAAAGCATCCAGAACAATGTTCAGATTTTTAAGGTTTTTTGGAAAGCTTTAGGTTGAGAAGCTGTGAGACTGGGGAGAGCATTGCTGAGTTAAGAATTCAGCACAGGGGCCTGGAGGATAGCATGGAGGTAAGGCGTTTGCCTTTCATGCAAAAGGTCATCGGTTCGAATCCCGGTGCCCCATATGGTCCCCTGTGCCTGCCAGGAGCAATTTCTGAGCATGGAGCCAGGAGTAACCCCTGAGCGCTGCCGGGTGTGACCCAAAAACAAACAAACAAAAAAAAAAAAAAAACAAAAAAAAGAACTCAGCACAGGGGCTGAAGAGATGGCATTAGAGGGAGGGCATTTGCCTTGCATGCAGAAAGATGGTGGTTCAAATCCCATCATCCCGTATGGTCCCCCAAGCCTGCCAGGAGTGCAGAGCCAGGAGCATTGCCAGTTGTGAACCGGAAAACAAAACAAAACAAAAAAACCACAAACAAACAAAAAATAATTCAGCACAAGAATAACTTGAGGATTCAAGGCAATGAGTTTAGAGTTCATCTTTTATAGCTTCAGCTATCCTAAAAAATAGGATAAATCTTCCATAAATTATATATTTGATAAGAAACTTTTTGGAAAAGTTATCTGGGTTAGAGATATATCTTTCAATGCCATGACACATCTTTCATCTTTCATGATGTTGGCCTTTAGAAAAAGGATATGTGGGACCAAGATTAATCAGTGTCTCAACTAAAGAAGTGTGAATATTCTCTGTGTGATAGTTACTGTGTGAAAGTGGTGAACTTCCCTCCAACATTAGGATTATTTTAGGTCTAGAAATATTCCAACTTAGTTTAATAGTACTATATTTTATTTATGAAGATAGCCAGTTCTTAATAAATGATTATATTCATATTTTACAAACTTATTTTATTACCTCAAAAAATTAAAAATATTGTTTATAAGGATCTATATATTACAAATGTTATCAGTTGTAATATTGGTCATTGGTAATACACTTGTTTAAAATAAGAACCTCAGAAGGCTGGAGCGGTGACACAAGCAGTAAGGCATCTGCCTTGCACGCGCTAGCCTAGAATGGACTGCAATTCGATCCTCTGGTGTCCCATATGATCCCTCAATCCGGGAGCGTTTTCTGAGTGCACAGTCAGGAGTAACTCCTGAGCATCATCGGTCTAGCCAAAAATACAAACCAAAACAAAAATAGCAAATAAATGAAATAGGAACCTCAAAATTTGTTCTCACTTTGGCTTCAAAGTTTTATGTAATAGTGGGAAGATCTGCATTTATCTCCAATTTCAGGCTCTCAACTACAAACTTACTGAGTTGAAATGTTTGCTATTTTTTATTTGAACAACATATGGCAGTGATTAGGATTTATTTCTGGTAGTACTCAAGGATATTTGTGGCAGCAGGGTTTATGCTTGGCAAGGTCTCATGCAAGGCAAACTCGTTAACTACTGTATTATCTCTCAAGGCCCCCCAAAATTTTGTATTTTCTTTTTTCCTTTCTTCATTTAAATTAAATAACTTTTATTTTAACCAAAGTGGATTACAAATCTTTCACAATAATATTTCAGGTACATATTGACATTGAATCAGGGGTATTCCCACCCCCAGTGTTGTCCACCCTCCACCCCTGTTCCCAAGAATGCATTCCATATACCCCTCCTTTCCCCCCGGGCTGCTAGTATAAGTGGTCCCCTCTATGTCTAGGTTTGTATTTTTTATAATCTTCAAAAAGAAAGCACTATCTTTCAAAGTTGAGGCTTCAACTGACAGTGTATGACTCTTCAAATGTGTCTACTATGTAAAACTCCTAACCTCCAAAATCTAAAGTACTAAGGGAGAATTTCTTTTCTGTGCCTTATAATTTTCTCAGTAAGAGA
>PVKC010016184.1:0-20864 GCA_004027635.1 Crocidura indochinensis
GATCTCGTGGAGATTGAGTTGTATCCACATGACATATGTCCATGATGGGAGGCACCCTTGTGTAAAAAGTGTGAGTTCTTATCCATAGAAGATAAGATATTCTGTCTGAGTCAATGTTTTCCCCTTATTTACTGTGCCTATACTATATGCTCCATTCTTATCTCCATTTATTTGTATATGTTTTATATTGATGATGATTAAATAAATGTAAGAAAAAATTTTACCAAAAAACTGTAAGTTAAATATCCTTTGATCACATAACCCTGTCTGTGTGAGTATGTAACTCTTTACAGGTTTTGAAATAAAACAAGTCAAAGCCTTATATTTCTAATTAATTCATCCTACTATGAGGAAGGGTGAAATAAGGTACATAAAACTGGAGACATTTTGTAAATAATTTCCAATATGAAAGAAAAACAAATACATTTATCTCCTAAACCAGTGTTTAAATGAATAAGGAATAGAGTCATGGTTATTAAGCTGAAATAATCCGAGAAAATAGTGATATATATATATATGTGTTTGATAAAAAAGCATTGTATTAAAATATATGGACAGCTTAAGGATGATAAATAAGATTTAAATTATCTAGAAACTGGTACTGTAGTGATAGGACAGTGGTAAGGCATTTGCCTTGCAGATGCCCAAATCATTACTGACCCAGGTTCAATATCCAGCATCCCATATGATTCCTCAATACTGCCAGGAGCGATATCTGAGTGCAGAGCTAGAAATAACCCTTGAGTGCTGCCAGCTATAGCTTCAAAAATCAAAAAGAAAAAAAATTACCTAGAAACTGCAATCTGCAAGGTAAATTTAGAAGTTATGACTATGGACAGCTGTGTCAGAGAGTAGCAAAGATGGTGCATATAAAAATGTAATGTGAAGAAAATTAATTGGATAAGATGTTGAAAATATGCATCTGTTTTTAATTTATATGTATTTCTCTTGTTTCAGTCAATATAATTAAATATATTTTATAAATATTAATGTAAAACATTCATTAGAGATTGATAGCAGGTTTAAACGTCTGTGTGTTGCTTTAGAAACAGCCCATAAACATTTGAATATAGATATTTAGGACATAGGAATTAATATACACAAATCATCATCTGTTTGTGACTTGTTTTTTGAATTGTATGATATAAAATTTCGTTCAAGTTGAAAGCACAGATCTTTTAGTTACCTACTCAACACATTGTCAGGGAAACATGGAAACTTGAAAAGATAGAATTAGCACAGGAAAACTGTTTTTAATAGAATAAGGTGTAAGGAATGCTGGCTTGCTATAGGAAATACCATGAGTGGTGAGTCAATATAATGTGATATAAATATTAAGTTATGTAGAATGATAATAAGGAGAAAATCTTAGAAGGTCCAAATGGAAGTGATCCCTTTAATTGACAACACTTCCTATATGTTGTTCCCCTAAACACTGGATAAGACCAAAAATTGGCCTACATGTTTGAACTTTACTATAATGTTCTGAATTAAGTCTTAACATATATAAAACTATTCTGTGTAATTATAATCAAAACATACAGGTTAGTTAGAATTGGAATAATTTCTTCTCATTTTTTTTAACGGACTTAAATTTTTTTCTTGTAAAGGTCAGTCAGTGCCTTTTTTGTTGTTTTTTTGTTTTGTTTTGTTTTTTGCTTTTTGGGTCATACCCAGCAGTGTTCAGGGGCTACTCCTGGCTCTACACTCAGAAATCACTCCTGGCAGGCTCGGGGACCATATGGGATGCCAGGATTCGAACCACCGTCCTTCTTTGTCTAAGCCAAATGCCTTACCACAGTGCTATCTCTCTGGCCCCAGTCAGTGCCTTTTATATCAAAAATATTAAGCCCAATTTTAGTGGGTATTGGGTGAAAAGTGTTCTCTATGCCATGGTAGCTTTTGTATCCCAGTCACTATTTTTTTTTTTTTTTGAAGTACAGAAGCTCCTGAATTTATTGTACTCCCATTTGTTTATCTACTTCCACTTGCTTGGCCACAGTGTTCTATCCTTAAAGATGCCTTTAACTTCAATATCATGGACTGCTCTGCCTAAATTTTCTTCTGTGTACCTTATGATTACAGCTCTGATATCAAGGTCTTTAATCCTGTTGATTTGATCTTAGTGCATGTTGTGCAGTTTATTATTTTACATGTAGTTAACCAGTTTTTCAACTCTTGTTGAATAGGCTTTCCTTATTCAACTTTTTTTTTTCAGGATTTTTTATTTTATTTTATTTTATTTTTATTTTTATTTTTTTTGGTTTTTGGGCCACACCCGGTGACGCTCAGGGGTTACTCCTGGCTATTTGCTCAAAAGTCGCTCCTGGCAGGCACGGGGGACCATATGGGGAACCGGGGGATCGAACCGCGGTCTGTCCTAGGTTAGTGCAGGCACCTTATCTCCAGCCCCACCGCCCGGCCCCATATATATATTTTGTGTGTGTGTGTGTTTTTTTTTGGGGGGGGTCATACCCGGCAGTGCTCAGGGGTTACTCCTGGCTCCATGCTCAGAAATTGCTCCTGGCAGGCACAGAGGGGACCATATGGGGCACTGGAATTCGAACCGATGACCTTTTGCATGAACGG
Source organism: Crocidura indochinensis (assembly GCA_004027635.1). Classification (NCBI taxonomy): domain Eukaryota; kingdom Metazoa; phylum Chordata; class Mammalia; order Eulipotyphla; family Soricidae; genus Crocidura; species Crocidura indochinensis. The sequence goes on from PVKC010016184.1 coordinate 2,590, forward strand.
CAAACGCCTTATCTCCATTCTATCTCCCGGGCCCCCTTATTCAACTTTTTAATTTCTTGCTCCTTTATAAAAAATTAGCTGTTCATAAACCTTGGGTCCATCTCTAGATACCCAACTCTATAATATTGATCTAAGCATCTGTCTTTATTCCAATACCATGCTGTTTTAATTACTACTTCTTTATATACAGTTTAATTTGGGCAAAGTAATTCCATCTTTCATCGAAGAAGAAATAAAGATGACCAAAAGGCACATGAAGAAATGCTCCTCATCATTAATCAGCAGGGAAATGCAAATCAAAACAACAAAGAGATATCATTTCACACCATAGAGACTAGAACACATCGCAGACACACACACACAAAAACCAACAAGAACAACCAGTGATGGCATGAATGTAGGGAGAAAGGGATTCTCATTTACAGCTGTCACTATGTACCTAAAATACAACTGTGAATTTTTTGTAATCCACTTTGATCAAAATAAAAGTTATTAGTAAAAAAAAGAAATGCAGACTGGTTCACTCTTTTTGGAAAACAATATTGACATTACTCAGTAACATAAAAATTGAACTTCCAGATGATACAGCAATTCCACTGCTAGGGATATAGCCCAGGAACATAAAAACATAATACAAAAATGCCTGCTACACTCCAAAGTTCAGTTGAACTCAGTACTGAAAAAGGAGAAAATAACTGGCATGGTATCCTTCATTAATAGCAATAACTATAGTACAAATTACAGTGTAAAAAACTAAAGAGAGAGATAAGTAAATTGTCTTCCTAGAGCAAGATGGGTGTGGGAGGGTGGGAGGGAATTGTTGACAGCAGTGTGTACTCTTGAAGAATGGTGCGCATTATATGACTGAAACCCAACAATGAGCAATTTTGCAACTGTGGTGCTTAAATAAAGCAATTTGAAAAATTGGAATAAATTGCAGCTGAAAAATAAAAATGAAGCAAATTGGGCCACATAAATATTCCTAGATAGTAAGAGAGCACAGTGTGAATGAAATAAATATGATTCACTTGATTTTTCTGTGATAGTGTTGAAGGAATGATACCTCTGAAATGATTTTCCATAGTGCTGCTGCAGAGCATATAGTGCTAGAGAAAGAGTAGACAACAGGGACATATTTTTTATTTTCATGAGTTAACAAAAGGGGGAGAGATGGAGCAATAACACAGTAGGGCTTTTGCCTTGCATGGGCTAGGTATCACATATGGTTGCCCGAGCCGGCAAGGAGTGCTATCTGAGCGCAGTCAGGAGTAAACCCTGAGCACTGACTGGTGTGGCCCCAAACAAAAGCAAACCAAAACCAAACAAACAAACAAACAAAAAAACAAAAAACAAGGGATGCAAATATTAATTTCAAAATAACTTCTGGTAACTAGGCTCCACTTTTCTATCATGTCTAAACTTTTTCAAACTTATGCAAAAGAGTCATGTTGCAAATAAAGTTAAGTATGTTCTACTGTTTGTACATCTTCCTCCCATTTCACAGAAGACAGCACATAAATTTGAAGGACTCGATATCTTTGAAATCCAAATCAATCCAAACTTTGCTTGATCTTTTGTCTCTCAGGACTGATTACATTAGACTGAGGCTTATTGTTTCACCCATGACACTCACTTTAATCTCCTGGCTTACCTTTATATTCAAGTGGGAGCGTTCTCTGATAACTTAGGGCCATTAAACCTGATTATAACAAAATGCTGGCTGCGATGCACATATAAATTTTAAGCAGAGAACAAAATCAAATTGCCTGTTACACAGTTTGTTTTCATCACATACGATATAGAGACAAGTAGAAAGAAAACAAAAACCTGGAGTATTCCAGAAAATAAAAGGGGAAAATTCAACAGACAATAATATAAATAATCTCTATATACACTTCAGTACTTGATAGAGCAGGGACATAACTTAAGTATTTTAAAAAAATATATAGTTCACAAGAGCTTATTTTTTTTTCTTTTGTGAAGAGCTATGCTGCTTATTCCGTTCACTTCCTTTGTCAATAATATCTTACAGTGGGAAACAAGTTTTCCAATATGACCTTTTCTCAATTGTCCATTTTGTTTCCTAAAACATCTTTGAATGGACAGTACTTGTGCCTTTTGATAGATAATTTGTCCTTTATTTTCTTCAATCATATTTCCCAGTAACTTTCATCTATAAGAATGTTGACTGCCTTTAAGACTTAGATTTGTACAACTTTCTCTTTTTTTTTCCCCGAGCTTCACTTTTGAAAATGTAACCAAGACAATAATGGAAAATAATAAAGCTAAAACCTACAAATTTTCTGTTGAGGTTTTTAAACAGCAAAATTGCACAGTTATGTTGAAATAATATGACTTATATGGTAAAGGTTTTATCTTTTTTTTTCTGTTTTACCAAACCCGAGATGACAACTAGGTACATTGTTATGGATAAGATTTCTTACTATATGGTTATGCTAGATTTCTCAAATCATAAAATCTACAAAAAGATCATACTTACTTTGAAGTATATAACATTAAGATTGTTGATTTTTTTTCTGGGTCACACCCCAAAGTGTCCAGGGGCTATTTCTGGTTCTGTTCAGAAGTAACTCTGGTGACCATATATAGTACTTTTTTCTTTCTTTTACTTAATTTCTCTCATTTTTATTTTGTTGTTGTTTTGGTTTATACCCAGTTGTGTTCAGTTTTACTCTTGCTCTTACATTAAGCAATCATTCCTGGAGGTGTCTGAGGTTCATGTAGAGTACAGGTAGATTGAACCTGGGCAAATGTCCCACAACTGAACTATTCCTCAGTCCCAATCCTAAGTTTACTTCTCTGTCTCTATATATAGTTTGTAATATTCTTTCCTTTGCTCTAGTTCAATAACAGTAATATAAAATATCTAACATATCATATTCAATGTTTTGGAATATAAAATAATTAATGCAATGTCAATATGGACAGTTTATCTATATTTCTAAAAAGACCATTTTCTGGGGCTAGAGTTACATAGGATATAGGACACGTATCTTACATGTGGCTGACCCAGGGTTATTCCCCGAAAATATCTCATGTCCTCTGTGCACCACAAGGAGAAAACTCTAAATGAAATGCAAAGAGTAAGTCTTGAGCAATGTCAGGTGTGGTCCAAACACCAAAAAGTAAATAAATAAATACTTTTTTTAAGGAATTTTAAATTAAGTGTGCCCAATTTTTTAAGATTAAATGCTTCTTTTTCCACTCTTAAATATGTTTGTTCAACAACTCATAATTCTGAATTTGATTTTTTCTGTTGGAACACATTATTTATATTAGATTGTTTCTAGATTTATATTTACATGTAAGTTTTATTACATTAATTTTTTTATCTAATATTAGATAATAATTATCTAATATTGTGAAAAGTTTTATAGAACCTAAATGAATTTAGGTTTAAAGTGTTTCAACAGAAAAAAAAATCAAATCTCCTACTTTAAACAAACTGGAACTTCTGTATTGACATTCTTTCTTTTCATTTTTTTTAATGTTTGAATTAAATGGGTATTGATTTTGACTTGATGATTATGAACTATTCCCAGTTGCCTGAGGATTTAAGCACTTTAATATCTCTTACAATTTTTAATATGATCAAGTAGTAGTAGACTTTTACAGTTAGTGGGAAGTAATGACACTAATAACTAGGGTAAGTAAACCATATAATCTATTATTAAGAAGATATTAATTTTAGGAGAAAACATTATAGCTGCCTTTTTTGGGTCTAATTTTGATAGGTCCAAGAAGTAAAGTTTCAGTGTCAAATTCTAAAATTATTAACAAATCAGATAAGCTTTTTTTGTTTGTTTGTTTACCAGGGTCAATAGAATACTATCTACTGATAATATCCAAGCCCAAATTTTGCTTTTGTGTCTCCACAGCCAATAGTCTGTTTATGCAATTATATAATTAGGTATAAAAGCTATAATTCTGTTATTTCTCAATGACCTTTATTTGTTTCTTAGATAACATGTTGCAAAATATTTGTATTCAAGCCTTTTATAAAGCAATATTTTAAACATCTGTATATCTTGATTTTTTTATCCACTCCCTATCCTCTAATTTATTTTAGTCCAGTCATTCATATTGCTAAATACTTAGCTTCCATTCTCTGATTTGATGCTGCTGGCAAGTAAATAAAATATGATGCCTGTAAGAAAAAATAAGCAAAATTGTGTCCAGAGAATATAATTGCTCATATAGAGTATAACTATATTTTATAAAGAGAATATTTATATAGGAATTACAGATTCAAATAAGAATTATCACCAATCCTTTATTAAAACTTTAAAAACACTTGAAGTACTTGTATCTCAACTCTTCTCTAGTTTCTGAGGAAATCTTAAACTCTAGTATTAGTAATAATTTCTTCCTCTATTCTTGGTATATCCAGAAGGTATAAAACAGCAATGAGTTTTTTCTTTTAGAAACAGGTGCTAATACCATAAGTCAATGACATAGACATCAAAATACATGTCTTTATTGTTCCCAGTTCTTTTTTACTCCATGTCCTTTCTGTAAGTATATTATAAAATGCTTTAAATATTGATCAGTGTTTAATTACAATCCACAAAACTGCAATGAAAATATTCCATGTATTATTGTATGAAACAGTAAAAAAGAGCTGATGTTGTCCTAACAAAGAATTACTAATTTTGCTAACTCCAGGATATTTAATATACTTTTAATTACATTGCTCAAGTGAATTACAGTTTTATGTATGTATATCATTACTACTAGCATGGGGTACAAACCAACAAACCACTATTATGATCTTCTCTAGAGCAAATTGTAGTGATGACTTGGGGATTGAACCCATTAGACATCTTATTCTTACCTTGTTTTGAAGGTTGACTATTTAACATATTGAGGTTTTTCTTTGTGGGCCACTCATTATTTTTTTCTTTAAATTTGGCACTTTAATAAAGACATTTTTATTGCCAAAGCTAATTCTATCCCTAAAAATATATCTGCCATTTTTCTATATTGACTTTATGCAGCTTTCCTACGATTTGTCTGGTAATAAATCACTTAAAACATAGCTTTCAATAAAAAGAAAAAAGTAAGAACCTAAAATAAAATATAATTTTGTTTTGCATCATTTGAAAACAATGAGGATAAGAACACTTAAGTGTTTAAATCATTAAAATCCATGTTTTTTTCCAGAGGAGATTTATTAATGGACAAGATTATTTTTCTGTGAATGACACATATTCAATTCAACCAATGAATAAAAATTACCCATAACAGAAACACAACTGGGAAAATAAATTTAAAGCTAATGTAAAGCAAGCATTCTTAGCTTGTTACATTGACATTCATATCCTTTCCTCATTTCCTGTGCTTAGAAGATGTATATTATTTTGGTTAATAACTCGTCTTTATGCATGGTATAAAAAAGTATGAAAGTAGAGTCAAAGAAAAGAGAAAATAAACAAATGTAAGTTCAGTTCCAATTTACCGTGCTACCTAAGTGATCCAGGAGTGATACTGTAAATTTCCATTAAACTGAAGCTGATTGTATTGCAATTACCCTAACTGTGGGATAACCACTGAACATCTCTCCACCTCCAGGAAAAACTACATTTGCTTTTGAAAGGGAAAAATCACTAAGCAAAAGTCATGAATATGAAAAAAGACTTTGAGATGGGAGACACAGAGAGGTCAAAAAGAAGAAATGGGATGCCGTAACTCCTTTGTAAATAAATGTTTGTGAATTTGGTTTTTCAAACCAAGATAAATTGGGTCATGCATTTGGTTAGTTTTTGCTAGTATTTCTACTATTGACTTCAGTCATCCAGGTTTCAAAACCAGGAGTGACTATTTTTACCTCCATAGCCTAAGTCAATATTCAACAGGAAGATATTAGGCTAGTTTACTTTAAAATCCTTTCTGAATTCCTACACATTATAATTACTGTCAGGATGTTTTGTTTAATGTCAATTGAAGATATTAGCTAGCAATCTGGGTAAATAATACTTCCATTTCTGTGACCCTTATTTCCCCCTTTTCTAAATGCTTAATTTATTTAGGTTAAGCAGAGTGGGGAATGGTTAAAGCTTTCCTTTATATTGTTGCTTTGCAAAATCACTCCAAACGTTTTTGGTATGTAAATTATAGATGAAATTTTTGTGTTCAAAGTTTATTAAATTTGAGTGGTGTAGCATGAGAATAAACTCCGCTTTCATTTATGATTTGACTAACAGATTGAATTCTACATCTTTTATTAGAATCAGGAGAAACTTGAGCCATAGTACAATGGATAGGGTGCTTTTCTTGTATGTAGTTTGCTCTGGTTTGAATCACAACATTGCAAAGGTACTTTGAAGTCTGATAAGATTCTTCCTTGAACAAAGAACCAGAGGACTCCCCACCTGGTTAAATCTTGAGAAACCAAGATTTAAAAATGAATTAAAAAAAAACAAAAACCTTGTGGGGTTTTGTAATAAAAAGAAGTTAATCACAGTTTGCGGAAATATTGTTAGATATTTTTGCTCACACAAAGTCCTAAGTAATTCAATATAACTTTGCAATACCTTTAGAAATTTTAGTATGATCACATAGAGACCTTGCAAGAAAGCACCTTCTGTTTAAGTCTTCATGTCAAATTTCTTTCTAAATTTTGTAATTTTGGTTATATGTTTTAACCAGAAAAATAAAATTTAGAGTAAGGGAAAAATGTTTGTCACATCTAAATAAGGATGAATTTTTTTTTTAAGTAGAGATATCATTTAACTACTCTTTCTTTATTGTATACAACAGTGCTTGGCCTTAACTGTTAAAACCAAAAAGTCAAAATTCAGATGCACATATTTTTTAATCTTATAGTTCATTAGACTCTGAAACTTAATCATTTTTTTTAAATTTGTTTTATTGTTTTTTGGGAGGTCTCATTCAGAGGCGCTCTGGGCCTACTCCTGGCTCTAATCTCAGATATAGTTTCTGGAAGTCTAGTGGGATTTATGGGATGAAGGGAATCAAATCCTAGTCCATCCTGGGTCAGCCACATGCAAAATAAATGCCCTATCACTGTGAGACCACTCTGGTCCAATAATAATAATAATAATAATAGTAATAATAATAATAATAATCTTTTTTTAAAGAAGAATGACTGTAAGCCAAATTTAATGTGCAAAAATATTTTATTTAAGGACTATAATTTCACCTAAAATATTTTGATAAATGAGCAGAGAAAGTGGAAGAAGTAAAAGAAACTTCAAGGCAAAGAATTTTTTCTTTTTATGTAGAGTTAGGCAGTATTATGACATAGAACTAAGATGTCATGCAATTTACCACTATTTTTTAACATGTATGCTCTTTCACTTTTAAGTTGTAATTGGAAGGTAATGAATGAGAAGTTGGAAAAAATAGGGAAACAGGTTACTTGTATGATTAGATAAAATTTAGGCAGAAAATAAACATAATGATTAGGGGCCTGAGTTGATAACAGAATGAATGAAATAGTTAAAGAAATAAAGACTATTAATGAAAAAAATGGAATGATTAAAAATTGTCAATTATTAAGAGCTAATCAAAATGTCCTGTTTTTGCTTTTCATTTTAATCAGTATGCTTCACAAAAATATATTTTTGTGTAATTCTTTGTATGTGGTACTTCTTGGAATTAAGATATAACATTTGTTTTCTAGTGGTACCTTTTGACTGATAATTTATTTATTTATTTTGGTTTTGGGGCCACACCTGGCAACACTCTGGGGTTATTCCTGACGATGCATTCAGAAATTGCTCCTTGTTTGGGGATCAAATGGGACTCCAGGATACAAACCACAGTCTGTCCTAAGTCAGCCACATGAAAGGCAAACACCCTACTGCTGAGCCACTGTTTCGGCCCCAGACTTATAATTTATTTTATTTTAAATGTGAAACTTCTCTGAATGACACCAGAAAATAAGCAATCTTCAGATAAAACATGTCAGATTTATCTACTATGTACTTTAAGATATAAAATTCACTTATGCTATTGTCTTAGACATTATTTTGATGAAACTGAAAAATCAAACGTCTCTTTCCTGATCAGTGAAAGTATGGCAGCTACATATTATTACCTCACCACCCATGTTGATGATTACTAAGACATTATCTTTCTTAGTCTTAATTTCACAGAAAGCGACCATTTGACACCATACAGGTCCATACATCCAGGCATTTCTTGTCCAATCAGAATGGAATGACCTGCCAACAGAGAACTAGACTTACAAGTGTGAAACCATTTGACCATGTTATATTTTAATTTGCAGAGACAAAAAATGACAAGCAATTTATTTACATAAAACTGTACAAAAGCAAATTAAATTATGTAAAATATTTCATAAATAGTTGGACGAGTGTTTAATACATTTCGCCATGTTTAGCATAGTTTCGTGCATAGTGACTCATATTAAACGATGATAAATTGTTCTCTGCTTCACTATCAACATCCAAGTAGCAGAACAATAGTCAATGATTAACATTACAAACAGGTCGTATCACACTGAATGCAAGTGCTTTAAAATGTAAGAAATATTGTCTGAAAGTAAACCCTAGTAAGCTGGGAAAATGATGCCTTCCTCCAGATGTTATGGGAAGCTCTGTCTAGGTCATAACTAGCAAGTCTCAATTCACATGTTCATGCTTATCTTCACTTTTTTTTTATTTTTCCTTGAAGAGCATATTATACATTTACCACTGATAAAGTATTATTAATTTATTTAGGTCTTCAGGATTCTCATGAAATATTAGGATGGCTCTTTGATTCTTGCAAATGTCTTCTGGTCTGTGTGTTTAAGTAAATTTATTTTCCTATAAGACAGCTCCCTAGGGTATCTTTCAGTCAGATATCTTCAGTACCATCTTAGTTCCACTTCCCATAAAAATAATGCCTTCTTCGTTTTCTGAAACGCAGGCAGCAGGCCAGTCAGAAACCATACAAAAGTGATACCTGGAGCTTCAGAACAAACATTAGATTTTAGACTGAATCTACAGACGTTTTAATACACATAAATTGATATAGTTACTCATTAATTTATAAATGTGTCCTAATGTATAAGCATGCAAAGTTCACTTGACAGTTTTGTATACAGAAACAAGAATGCTTTATATATTGTGCAACAGAATTGAAACAGCAGCAAAAGGAAAAATTATAATAAAAATAGAAAATAGAAATTCTAAGTCAAGATTTTACTTTGAAAAATGGACTGATTTCAACCCCGATGAAATCTCTGTGAGTAACTATTACAATATGTGTTGTAATCTTCTCATAGTTATTATGCAGCCCATATTAATGTCATAATTTTGCTTTATGGGCAAATAATATTTAAGACTGGTCCGTTATCTGAGTTTGTCAGAAGGCAAATTTTTAATATATTATTTATTATTTTCAGAAAATAAACATGGATAAATATACAAGATCAAAAAAGTTGGGAATAGCCCATTTCCCCTCATTGTCCAAACCCAACAACCTTTTTTTTTTTTTTTTACCATAACAACAGGTATAAAAGGCACAGTTGCTTATTTTGCATTCACTCATTTATTTATTTTTTGTTTCTTTTTATTGATTTTTTTCAAAAGCACTCTATATGGAGTGGCACCAGATTGAACCTATTCAAAATAAAAGTCATACAAACACAAAATATATTTCTGTGTCATGCCAGCTCATTATATAATAAACATGTTATGGTAGCTAATTCTACTAGAATTACTGCAAATACTTACAGTGCACTGAATTTTATTCTTTCACACCCATTTTAGTTCTAAAGAGAAGCTCACAAATTAAATGACAATGGTAAAACTGTCTTCAATGTGGAGAAAATAACTTATGGGTATGTGAATCCAATTACTCTGAAGATCCACTAAGACTCATATTAGCTTTATAGAAAACAGAGGGTTTTTAAGATAGGGTGAAATGAGCTACCTAATGGTTGGAAGTGTCTCATGAAAGAAAGAAAAAAACACATAAAAATTGTGTTCAACATCTGTGTTATGCAATTGAGTATTTCTTCTGTAGCGTGCAAGAAAAATATGTATACATTTCATAAGTATCTTTAGAAGTATTTTGTCTTAATAGGTACTTACAGATTATACAAGGCAGAACTGCTTTAATGCAGTTTCCTAACAAAGAACTAGAATTGCATCTTTTCATAATGTAAATAATAATCAAACATAACCATGTTCAATTATTGATATTTTAGTCCACTGTTGTTGTTTCAATTACATACCTTCTTTCATTCTAAATACTATACATAAGCTAACACTTAAAGAAAACTCCATTTAGAAAATGATTTTTAAGGAAATGACCCCAAAAGAGACCACCATCAAAAAAGTGGCTTTTAAAGATAAAGATTTTAATGACTGAGCAAATTTACAAACTATATCCCAGGATGCTTCACTTTATAGTCTAAGGAATTCTGTAAAGCATTAAACTATCCAAAGCTACATTGTTTTTTTACAGTTTGCTAGAGTGTCATCAAGGAAATGTCTTATTCAGGTCATAATATTCAGGAGGAAAATGATTGTTCTTTTCACCTGTTATCCATTTGTATTCCTGGATTGTCACTTTTGTCTAAATATCCCAAGTTAAATTTTAATTTTTTATATAAACCTGTATAGAACAAGTAACTAACATTCTATTTCTTTGATTTTTTTTATTGTCTTTTGGCCACAACCAATAGTTCCCATGACTTACTCCTGGTTCTGTATACAAAGGATCATTCCTGACTGGACTCAGAGAGCCATATATGGCACCCTGGATCTAACTTAGGTTGGTGTGTGCAAGGCAATTTACTATCTTTCTGGCCTTCATATTCCTCTTTACTACACACAAAAAAAAATATCTGCATAGTTTTCCAACTTTGAGATGTATACACTAAGACATGTTACTTCCCAGAATTAATTTTTGTTTATTTTTTAATTTGCTTTATGATATACATTAAATAAGTTTGAATCACATTGGCAACAAACTGTCACCTTGCTGCAATGCTGTCTTGAAATAGTTCTGTATTGCACTGGATTCAACATTAATGCACTTGTGTCATATGAAAGTGTGCATAGAGCAAGTAAAATATGCCATTGGTCACTTGAAATATGAATAAGACTAGCAAGCATAACCTGCTTCCTATTATGGTAAAAGTGGACAATTTTCTAAGACTGTGTCAATGTATCTTTCTATCCAGAATCTATTCACAACATATTTATTAATTTTTTAACTGGAATCTTCCCTGAATCTTTTTTTAAAATGAATCACCCAATATAATACACAGAGTTTTCATTCACTTTTCATTTTCTACATTTCCAAATAAAATACATTTACAAAGGAAAACAAATTTGCTGGATATAGAGACAAAGTAAAACAAACCAGTCTCTGAGATTTTTCGAGTGCATGGATTCGGTTGCTTATGTTGTTGAACAGATTTTCTTGTCAAGACCAAATCTACTTCATCGGGTCCCTGAACTGCCTTTTGATCTTTGGCCTTCTAATGACACAATTGTTCCAGTTAGTTGATAGTAGTGATGCTATTCAGAAAAATAGATATGTATATTTTACAAGTTATAATCAGTGTCATCTATGTGATCGAGATTGTGTTTACACCAATAATAGTCAATGAATGTATGAAGTTGGTTAATGCTTCTGACTTGAAAAGAATGACATACTGCAACTTGAGACAACAATCACCAACTGGGTATTGTTTAAATTTGACTTTTTTGATTGGAATATTAAAGCTCTGATCTTCCCCAAATGTTTCAGAGTTCTCTATAAGTAAACTGTCTTTAGATCGTCTTCTATAAATTGTTTCACTGTGAGGGATTTGCCTTTTCAGTATGGTGATGGGCAGTCTGAAATTATGCCTAAAACAAATTTTGTCTTATTTATTTGCTTGTTTGTTTATTTTCATTGACCAGCCGGATAACACTCGAACTAAATCAAAGTGACTAAAAAAATCATGCTTCGGCTAAGGGAAGATGAAAGCGTGTTGTGTTCTGCTAATCAGGCTCGTTACCATGAAAAGAAACTTGCAACCATCTTTTTTGTTTTTGTTTTTCGTTTTTTTTTGTGTGTGTGGTTTGTTTTTGTTTTTGCAGGGACGGGGTTGCAGAAGAGGAAAAGTGGGTGTCGGGAATCAGTGAGGGGATTAGACATGCAAGTAACAAGGATGACTTCTACATAGGTACATTACAATCAGGCTAACAATTATCACTAAAGGCCTGATCTGGAGGCAGAAGTGGCAGGCAAAGCTATGTCTCTTTGGTAGCCCCCTCGTTTAGATCAAACACGTTTGCTGTGTAAGCATCACCCCTTATTCTTCTTCTCCTACGGAAAAAGAATTTGGCTGTCGCTCTTTTAGCCTACAGGTACACTTCTCTTCTAGTGAGAGTATTGACAGGAGATGGCTTGTATTCCCCTGTTTTGGTCAGGGGAATATCCTCAGGATTAGCTTCCTCATTCTTGCTGAAACTAGCTGAACTGAAGGTCTCATAGGAGGAGGTCAACTTTTTGTTTAGGAGGTTTCTGTTGCGGTCACCCATGACGGCAGCCTCGCCGTTGGCCAGCTTTTCCTGGCTACCTCGTTCATCAACAGGCATGAAGGTGGAGAGTTTAGGCTGGCTCTTCTTCCTCTCCGGGGATGTGCGGACAGGCATCCAACAGGAGTCTGAATGGCCGTATTCATCACATTCCCGCGTGCATTTCCCAGTCAGGGCAACATCTGGAAGAGGTCTTGAATCTGAAATTCAAGGAATAAAAACCATTAAACATTGTCATCCCCCAACAGGCTTTGCTGAGGAGATTGCAGGGGTTGGAAAAAGAAGACAAACAAATATCATATATGTGTATATATATGTATATTTATATGTATCTATATGTACATTTATATGTATCTATATATACATATATGTGTACACTTACATATACATATAGATACACATAGACCCCATGACATATATATATCCCTAATAAAAATATCTCCTTTATTCAAATATCCTGCAAATTGTCTTCCCTATTCTATGATCATTAAAGATAAGGTTTTGCAAAAGCAAGAAATATAAAAATAGAGGAATGGATAAACTGCTAAGCGTACCAAAAATCATTGTTAGTGTGTATATCTAGGTAAGCATCTAGATATACATATATTTATTATAAAATAGAAATGATTTTATATTTTCAAGTAGAAATAAAGTACATATGGATGATTAGGCATTTGAATAGGCATAAGAGAAGTTATTAAATATATATAGCTACATATTTCTTTATAATATAAATTATCCTAAAATTTGTACTTATACCATTTGGAATTGTTCTTGCTTATGCACTATTTATGGTATACAAATGGGCAAAACCTTCTATTTAAAAAATAAATCTAAAACATCAGGGTAGTTCAAAAGCAGAATCTAATTTGACAGCACATCTAGTGGTAAAACAGTGTCAAATCAAAGAATAAGTTAGTGTGAAAATTCTAATACTATTCCCACCTGCCCCAAATTCAGTCACAACACCCCCATCCACCCACTTTGTGAAATGTTCTAATTACTGTTGCCAATGTAAGTTGTGGACTAGAAATATTTTGTATAAGGCAATGTAATGGGTAAATACATTGAAGCTCCTAAAATTTGGATGAAATAGCATGCATAGCAAATTAATGTTTTTGAAAAACCAAATGGGAATGTTTATGTTTCCTAATAGGTTAAATAATAACCACAGAGTCTTAAAGTTTAAGAAAAATGATTTAAGTTATGAATTGCTAGCATGTATCTGTAATTAAAAGCATTACATATATCTTTTGGATATTTATTTGTTTGGAGTTCATGCACAACAGTGAAACTAATACCAACGAGCTATTAAGAAGTTTACTACTAGCAGAGCTCTGGAAACAACGTAACAGAGGATCAAATACTGACCTTCTGCATGCAAAGTAAGTTTTCTATTCTTTTGAGTTATTCATCTCTCTACCCAATGCTTTTGTTTGTTTTAAGTAGAGAATTAAAAAATAGCTTCATTTTCTCAAACAAGCTCAATATATACTAAAGGTACTGATTTTCAGGGTTTTATTATCCATATTTTATTTAATCCCCAGAAAACCTTACTGCATTTAATTTGTTTCATATAGTATCACTTAATTACAAAGAATGATATTTAAAAACTAAATTTTTGACAAAACATAAATTCACAAGAAAGAATGCATAAAATTAATATGCACACAAATCTGGGTTGTGATATAGATTTGTCTTTACATAAAGCATGGTGTTATTTAAATGATTTCTCAAATATTTATATCTTTTGCCATTATCTCCAAATATTACTCCATATAATCTTACTATATTCCTCTTTGGCTATCATTTATATACTTGACTCTGGTAAATTTTCTGACTCAAAACTCTGCATGTATTTTTTCCCTTTTCAGTGACAGTAACAAATATATTGACATTTGTCAGCCCATTGATTTTAGAACAAGGTGGTCTGGGAATTTTGCTTTAATTCAAAAAAGAAAAACCATAAGATTTGAGTGTGCTTCAAATGATATCTAGAATAATTTTTTTCTTTCCCAAGGTAAAATACAAATATAATTATTTATTCAACTGAATGTGCTGTTATTTGAAATTCAAAATTTTGTCATCAAAATAAAGGGCACTTTTCTGTTCATTTTTATGCAAAATTTTTGGTTATTCATACACAAATATACATTTAAGAATAAAACTGACAACTTTTATGATGTACTTTTAAATCTTTGGGGAAGTATTCTGGGTTACTTATGTAGTTGAAACTGACCTTATTGTTTTGAACATGAAAAAGTCTAAAATGTAAAACTTGAGATTAGATTATCTTTTGATATAAATATTTTTATTCTTCCCTACTTAATAGATTCACATTTTTTACCTTATATTGAAATTTATTAATCACATCGATTATATTCAGGAATTTAGCTGACAAAAATAAAACAATTATGAATGTGGTTGTAACTACTGCATAAATGACTCAAAATGATCTCCAATAATCAAAGTTAATCTGAAATTCATACAATAATTTTCAGGAATTTTCTAGGTATTTAAGGACATGAGTTGTACAATTAGGTTGAAATACATTGTTTTATCCTTGTTTGATATCTGTTTAGAGACAGCTCATAAAACCATAATGATATCAGCTCTTCATACCTATTACTTAAATGAAATTATATTCACTTAGATTGAATCAAATCCAGTCAACTATAAAGGACATGATCATCAGTTTCTCCATTATATGCCTTTACTAATAGTTTGAGTTATTTTCTCCCAAAATTGATTTCCTTCCACTTACTGCTATCAATGAAAGCAGCCTGTCTTTTCTGCCATCAGCTACATGTTAGCTGCCACATCTCTATCCAAGAAGCATGACTTTTAATAAGGAGTTCCTGTCATTGCCAAAGTCAAACACTTGATTGGGGACCACAGTGGAAGTTGACAAGCTTAATTGGTTGAGACATGTTACAGTGTTTGTCATCAAATTTAGAAAATAATCAAGAAAGGCTAAAAGAGATTCATCATGAGCAATCAAAACTTCCAATCCTGATGACTCAAATGAATCCTCTAAAGAAATGCCAATGATTAACAAATGTAATTTATATTATGATGGAATGTATTAAGGATAGGCATGAGTGGAATAGTATTTTCAGAGAAAATGAATTTCCTTTCTTCATTATGAAAGCACATATTATAAAAACTAAAAGCAGTATTATAGACCTCAGAATATCATAAAATATATTGTTTCCTTCCTTTAATTTAAGATATACTTTCAAATATCCAATTTTTGTGGTATTAGCAGTAGAATTTACAGCATGTTCATTTTTCTTGTCTTTTATTGGAAGCTATGTTTCTAATATCTAAGAGAACATTTTAGATTTTAGTTTAGTAAAACTCATTAATTTTGACAGAGTGAAGAGAGCAAAACCTAATCACACATCTTGCTGATTTGATTTTTAAGAAATAAAAGAAAAACAAAGTGTTCCATATTGAAATATTGAGATATATTGAAATATTTTATCAGCATTTGTCTAAAATAATTCCTTAAATAGATGTTATTTTTGTCTTCTTCCCCCACACAACCCTAGCAAACTTTGAGAAAACCAGAAGGAATGCTATTCATTTTCTTCTGCTGTGAAGTTAAAATTTCAAGCAGATTTTTCCATTTTTATATTATCAAAGCTATTTACTAGAATCAGCACATCAATTTAGAGCATTAAAGTCCTTTCTTGCATGTAAAGTTTATTTCTTTCTCAAATGTATATTGTTTTAAGTCATCATAAAAATCATAAAAGCTAATAGTTTTTAATCAATGATTTATAACATATAAAGTCTTTCTTACACATCATACTATTTACCTTTCACTTCAATAAATATCAAATCAAAGAGTGGGTTAGCTTAGAGGAAGTCAAGGACAAAATAAGTGTTTGAAATTTTACTTTACTCTTTATTATACCACATTACTCCTTCTTAAAATGTAACAATGAAGTTATTTAGAAGTCAATTACTGCTGTCCATAAGTATACACACACACACACACACACACACACACACACACAATTTCAAAAAAAAAAAGAAAAGGAAAAGAAAACAGAATTTATCTAGGAATCACAAGAAATGGCTGCTGCAAATCACAAATTTTACTATTAATGAATAAAAGAAAAAGTACAACTTTCCCAAAGCTGTACATTTCCTAATGTAAGATACAATAACTACTATAAAGTCTAGTTCTAAAAAATAAACAAATTTCTTCTTACTAGACAAAATACATAAATGATGTGAAGATACTGCCATATAGATATCAACAAAAAGGGACACACGCAGAAACTGTAAAATCAGAAGACATAAACAGGAAAATACAGGTATACAGGGCTATTGGACATTTCCACAAGAGGCCATATACACTTCAGATATCAATTGAGGTGTCATTATAAGTAGAGCACTAGAAAAATTATTTATTGTTTTGCTTTTGTACAACATGCAAACTCAGTGCCTAGGTATCAATCGCCAGTACTTGAAATCAAACTCTGGGTTTTTGCAAGCTAACTAATATTTTTTTAGTTTTTTCCCTGACCCTATCAGTAAGGATTTTGATATGTATTTAAAAGCTTCCTGACTGCCTGCCTACTCAAATTCAAGTCTGTAGTTTGAGACAGAAGATAGTTGTTAGTTTGTTTTTTCTTTTTCTTATTTATTTATTTATTTTTGTTTTTTGGGTCACACCTGGCGACGCTCAGGGTTTCCTCCTGGCTCTATGCTCAGAAATCGCTACTGGCAGGCTCAGGGGCCCATATGGGATACCAGGATTTGAACCACCGACCTTCTGCATGAAAGGCAAACGCCTTACCTCCATGCTATCTCTCCGGTCTCAATTGTTAATTGTTGTTTGTTTGTTTTTCCTGTTTCCTAAGAGAAGGAATCCAAATGTGCATTTATTTTGTTTTATTTTATTTTGTTTTATTAGGGAGTCTCACTGAACCAGTGTTTGGGAGTCCAAAGGACCTCTTCAAAGATTCAGTGACAAGTGAGTTAACAATTTAATGCGAAGGACATGGATGTGGATATTCCTTGAACCCAGCAATTCTGGGGATAAGTCAGGTCATTTCGGGGTGTTTGAAGGCCTCAAAACCTTCAGAACCTCCAGTGTACAAGTCTCTTAGTATCAGCAGACATCCACTGATAAAACTGTAGGTGCTTAGGAGAACCATGTTGCACCATGGATTGAACCAGATCAGCTGAAAACAAGGCAAGCAACTTAGCTTGTATTACCTTTGTGGCTCAATTTCTTGCTACCACCACCTCTTTTATTTTTATTTTGCTAAGGTGGTTTCAAATACTGTTAATGATATTTTCAGGCTTGCATCATTCCAAAACTAAACTCAACATCAGAGCCTGCTTCCCTCCTGAACCTTCTTATTCACCACTCACCCATAACTCCAACTAGTCTCAGTTCAGTCTGGTGCAAGTTAAAAATACATTTAGTTTTTGTTTGTTCTTTTTTTTAGCTCAGATACTTAAAGATAAATACTTTACTTGCTAATTTGTGCAATAAAAGATACTTAATTCTTAGACCAACTTAAAGAATTTAGTAGTCAATGAGTAGTGGTTCTAAGCTTTCATAATATTCACATAATTCTTTATGATCAAGTACTAGTACATTCTTGAGATTACATACAAAATTTTATTACTCACAAATGAGCTAATATAGTCTCTCTCTTCTTTGGAAGAAATACAGAATTTTTTCCTCGTTTTTCTTTTAAAGTACTTTTTTTTTTT
>PVKC010016185.1:0-20955 GCA_004027635.1 Crocidura indochinensis
AATAATATGGAGCATATTTTAATATTTATGTAAAGCATATATCTGATATAACATTTTTACATATGACAAACAATATATACTATAATATACATACTAACACTATAATAAAATGTACCACATGTCCTAACTACTATAACATACTCCCTGTTATTATATATATTCAACTGTTTTATCTGATAACAATCATCTTCCATAGTGTCCCAATTTCTTGATGTCATTTGATAGATTTAAACTGAACCCTCAAAACTGTATAATTAAATCTACTCAGCTTCAATTAAAAATTATAATAGATCCAAAGGATTAACATAATTTCTAGGAGTGAAAACAGAGGGGCACAAATAACCTATTAATTGATGCGCACCTGATAATTACTGAAAACCAAGGACAAAGAAATCAGTATTTGAAACACTTTTCATGGACTACATTAGATCAGAAAGAAATGGTAGACAGCCTAAATTTAATGCAAAATCCTTCCTTCTACTTTAGAGAGAACTGAAACGCAGATTTAAATAATATACAAATCACAGTTGATGGTGATTGAAAATGGATACAAATGCAAAATTTTTATTCTCAGTATTAATTTGCCTATTTTCTCAGAATTTTGCCTAAATTCCTTCTTCATTATGGACTGTCTCTTTGTATGAATATTTCTGGGTTAGTTCCAGTGGTGATGATAAACTGATCATGCTCTGAGAAGACAGACCCTCAATTCAACAAGTAGAGTAACATAGAACTGAGATCTGGATCTCTGTAGAAAAGTGAGGCATTGATTTATAAAATGTGGGAATATTATATATATACATATATATATGAAAGGTCTACAGACCTCAAAGGAAAATACAAATTATACAATTTAGCAGAGAAAGTATTAAAAAGCTGGCATTTGCATTATCATAGAATGTGAATGCAGATGTTAAGAGAGAAGTTTAAATGTCATTCTAGGAGCCAGAGTGACAATACAATGAATAGGGGCACTTGCCCTGCATGCAGCCAATCTAAATTCAATCCCTGCCAACTCAAATGGTCCCACAGAGCCTCCAGGATTCATTCCTGAATGCAGAGCCAGAATAACCCCTGGACGTTGTCAGGTGTGGCCACAAAATAAATGTACAGTTCTAGGTATGTTCCCCCCCCAAAAAAAAAACCCAAAAATATAGATCAAGGGGTAAGACACTTGCCTTATATGTATTTGACTTGGTTCATTTAGCACCCAAGCACCACCACCACCCCCAAATGTAGAGTTCAGAAAAACGAAAAGGATGGAAGCTTTGTATTATATCACAGATCTATAGAGAATGAAAGCACAAAACACTCTCCTCTGATTCTCTTTTGGCTAATCCTATTCTGACCCATTTTATAAGAATCGTTTGAGGGGCAAAGAGAGTACACTGCGTAGGTGGTTGCATTTATTGTGTCTAACCTGGTTTCTATCCGTGGAATTAAGTGTAGACCCGAGTGCTATCAGATATGATCCCTGAGCTAGGAATAATCCCTCACTCAGCATAATCAAGTGTGACACAGAAATAAACAAACAAAAATCATTTGGAATTTTAGAGTTAAAAAAATACTTCCAGGGATAAATTACAAGGGCTGGCAATATTTTATATATGGATGCTGGCAGTCTATTCTGGGTACCTCTAACCACTGCCAAAAGCAACCCCCAAATATAATAGCCCCCAAGTTCCTCTAAGCACTGACAGAAGTTGACCCCCAGTATAGAGCAAGATGCTGCCCCCAGTTCCACAGGATGTGGCCAAAAATAAGCCAAAAACTTAGGAACTTGAAGTACAAAATATAAAAAATAAAGTAAATAATAATAAAAATAATAAATAATAAAGGATATAATAAATAAATAATAAATAAAGTCAAAAATTCATCAGTTTTTGTGGTGACCATCCACTCAGTACTGAGAGACAGATAGAAACCAAATATACTCTTTATTCCTCCTGGAGTCTGAGGCCTGCCTGTACCTCCCAGAGGAGAAGAAGGGAGGGTGTTTGGGGGGGTGGGGTGGGGGGTTTTACAAGGATTTCCAAAAAAAAAAGGGAAAAAATAAAAATGTAAGTAAAAAGATGATCATTGAAAAGAAATTGAATGAATGAAGAAGAGAGAAATTGAGGAAAAAGAAAAATAGACTTATAAGAGAAGAAAGATTTAGACATAGAAACAAAGAGAAAATGAGCAGAAAAGATTTACAGAAAGAAAAAAGAGAGATTTACAGAGAGAAAAATTTTAAATGAACATATATGCCCCTTAGATAAATAGAAATAGAAAGTGGAAAACTCTGATAACCCACAACTGTCTCCTATCAGCAGGAAGCAGCTAGAAAGAATTCATCACTCCTTTATCCAAAAAGATTGGAGTTTTTCACTTTCCTAAGTTAGGCTTAGGTTAGATAAAAAGTTAGAAAGTTACAGTTTGTTCCTTAAACATAGTTCCATTTCTTCCCTAAGCCTGCTTCTCAGCTTTGGAGATTTTTAGTGAATTGTAAAGAAGAGAAATGTAAGCTGACAACCACAATGGTTTTCAGACCATCACCTAAATGAACTTCACCAAACACTGAGGAAAATTCTGCATGTAATTTAAAAAAACCATAAAAGGAGAAATCTGTTGATATAATGGCAGTTGGACTTGGACATGCCCCTGGAATACCCCCACTATAATGACAATTGAACCTGGACATGCCCTTTTGTCATGCTGGGTTGAGGGGGAGGCCCAGAATAGTGACCAGAGCAGTGCCTGCTGATACACAGGGTGGCATTGTATCTATCCCTCTCTCTCTCTCTTTCTCTCTCTCTCTTTTGAAACTGGACCTCCAGTGGCCAATACCACAGTGGTAGGGCGTTTGCCTTGCTCGTGGCTGACCCAGAACAAACCTGAGTTCAATCCTGGGCATCTCATATGTCCCCTGAGCCAGGAGCAATTTCTGAAGGCATACCCAGGAATAACTCCTGAGCATCACCAGATGTGGCCAAAAACAAAAACAAAAAACAAGACATCCCCAGGTCACCTCTGGTCAGTGAATTTCTCTCTCTCTCCCTCTCTCTCCCTCTCCCTCTCTCTGCCTCCCTCCATTCCCTCCCTCTCTCTCTCTCTTTCTCTCTTTCATACACACACAGTCCTGGGTGGGTGGTCACTACAGAGTTTTGACTGTTGAATATTAAATACCAAACTATTTAAAATTCAATCCTAAGACTAATGATTGTGGGTGTAAAATGAAAAAATATGAGCATATTCAAAGACTTGGAGGAGTCAAATTTATTCTTGAATTTTGACTGAACTCCCAAGTTAGAAAAGCAGAAGATTTCCCTGAAGGTCCTTGTAAAGCACTTAAATTTGAGCTCACCAAAGCAAGGACTAATGTTTTAACAGCTGAGGTGGTTAAGCATTCTTCTGTTTTAGCAGTTTTAATAGCTGATGACAAGAGAGCAAGGTGAGACACTCAAATCGCTCTGGAGCCTCACAGCTACACCTGAAGTGAGAGAGGGTCTGTTTTGATGGAACGGAACACTGTCTGCAAAATGTTTAATCGTGTGCTCCATACATTTAAAGTGGATCTGTAAAGTAGATTTGCCCTTTACTTAAACTTGACGGGTTGACATCCAGAAAACTTTAAGCAACAGTAACACAATTGCTCGGTTACTAAAAGGAAGCAGATGGTTATCTAGGAGCATGGACCCAGTCACTGCAGCAGTGAAGCACAACTATTATGTTTCAGACAGACACCACATAAACCAAAAGAGAGATTTGGGTTGTCCAGAAAATAGAATAGAGATTTAGTAAATATCTGTTTAATATCATCAAAGCAGAAATTAGAAAACTGGGAAATTCGATTAGGTTCTTGTCCCCATGTCTCTTCTGTAAACTCAATGCCCTATTATGCCCATTTACATGCTCTCCATTGTTCCATGTCTTTGCCTTTTATAAAGGCCTCACAATCAAATATGACATAGAAACCCTGCCAGCAGCATGTTATCAAGTGGGACAGATGCTACATATTCCCCAAGTAAATGAGATAGAAATGTTATTTTAGCACTCTGTTCAAACCTCTGCATGAATCAGAAACAGGTGTTTGCAAAGCCATAAGTGTAGAATTTACTTCTCCATCAAGGGCCATGGGTGAGTCTGAGAATGTACTGACTCTACTTAGAGCAAAACTGTTGGAGAATATCACAAACAGTGTTTTCAGTCCAGATTCCCAGAGAGAGTTTCACTAGGAGGGTTATTATGAGTTAGATATTGAAGGATTGAAGATGGCAATATGAGACATGGAAGAGCGTATTAAAATAGGAAGTAATGGGCCAGTTATTAGTAAGCTAAAACTACAGGAACTTTCCCCTGCTGCTATCCTTCAGCAGCCTGACATTCAAGAGTAAACATGACAGAAAATAAAATTACTCCCATTTTCACAAGTGCTTAAAACATTCCTCCTCCAGATACCAGACATTCAAAGGAGTTATTCCATCTCCTAATTTTACAGCGTTTTCTTGAATTGATTTCTTTTGCTGCCTATCCCACAAATTGCAATATTCACTCAAAATCCAACAAAGGCATCATTAGCCAAAATGCTACCAGTGATTTTGGGATTTTCCATGTTCAGGTTCTGATTTTCTTCTTAGACATCCATGTTAACTATTTTTCCTCTAAGCCTATATTAATTGTAAGTTTTGTTTTGTTTCTGCTCCACTGGAACTTACATTTTAATATGGGGTACACCAAGAGGTATTTAGGGGGAACCAGAATGATAGCACAGTGATAAGGCATTTGCCTTGTATATGACCAACCCAGTACAGACCCAGGTTCAGTTCCCGGCATCCCATATGTTCCCCTGAGCCAGCCAGGAGCGATTTCTGAGTGCAGAGCCAGGAGTAGCCCCTGAGCTCTGCTGAGTGTGGCCAAAAAAAAAAAAAAGAGAGAGTGATGTTCAGGGATTACTCCTGGCTCTGTGCTCAGGGATCAGTCCTGGCATGTCTCAAGGAAATATATGTGGTCCCTGGGATCAAATTCTGATTGATCAAGTTTAAGGTAACCCTTCTACAGGCTATACTATTCTTCAGGCAATGGATGCTTGCATTTTTTAATATTTTAAAATTAAATTAAAATGTAATTTTTGCATGTATTTATTTTTAATTAAAATTTTAAATTAAATATAAACAATTTTATTTCAATTCTCAAAGTATTTTTAAATTAAATATTGATGTAGAGTCATAAACCATAATTGGTCATGACTATGCAAACTATAAAAGTCCTTATAACAATAGCAACAAAAGAATCAGAAGAAAAACAAATCATTCAAATTCTATCTGGGCTTAAAGCCCCCATTGTTTCTCTTCAAAAATATGAGCTAGTCCCTGGTTCCTTTCTATGGTAACTTTTCTACAATGTTTCTCTTCTCCTTTTCCCCTTTGCCACTGATGCCTTATAAGTATCTATCTAAAATTTTAAGACAGACATAGCCTATAATCATGATAAACACTAAGGCAGAGTCTATATATAAAAAGAGTTGGGCAAGGGGTATGCAGGCATCATTCTTTGAGTCCTTCACTTTAGCAGAGGTGGATCTATTCTAGAATGATAGAGCTATTAGAGCATTTGCCTTATAACCAGCCAATCTCAGTTTTTTTGATCCCCAGATAATGCCAGAAATGATACCTGAGTACAAAGCCAGGAGTTTTATGTCCTGCACACCACCAGGACTTAACCCCCAATGCACGCTCCCCCAAAAAATTCATTAGCAGAGGTAATCCTCAAACCACCCTTTAGTTTCCTGTTTTCAAATGCCCAAATGGTCTCTCTTTATTTTCTTTAAGCCAGTATGAGTGGTTTATGTCACCGACAAAGATAACCATTAGTTATCAATCAATGCACATCTGTTTTTGCAAAAGGTCAAAAATGAAATGTTACACTCTTTGTGAAGCTTTGAAAATCTCAGTTTTTAGGAAAGTCATTTCTTTTCAGAAAATTTCTTTATAGAATAGGCAAAGATTTTTTTGGGTATCCCTAAGAAGACTTCTGTTCTCTCATTTGATCTAAGCTGAAGAAGCTACTGAATTCAATGAGAAATAAATGAGAGAGAGAGAGAGAGAGAGAGAGAGAGAGAGAGAAGGAAAGAAGGAAAATAGGAAAGCAGGAAACACTACATTGGAATCATAATCCAAGTAATATAAGAAGTGATTGATTTTGTTGAATTTTGTGTGAAATTATCCAGTGACTCATCGTTACATACAAAGAGTTTTAGAGACATGAAACCACTAGATCTCTTTACATATTGTTATCAGCACACATTTCCATTAGAAAACTAACACATTTGCTATAATCTAAACCAGATCTACAAATTGAGCCTTTGTTCACACATTTTCACTTCTGCAAAACAAAGAGGTCCAGAGCCAACTCTCAGAAAACTATTTTTCACTCCACCCCCTAAACTATCCCACCATGCTGTGACTGACCTTCTACCAATTACAGTTCAAATTAATTTTCCTTTAAACCTCTCTCCCAATTCCCTTGCAAGTTCAGCAAACACCAAGTCTTCTCAGTCACAAAATACTTCAGCAAGAGAGCGTAGCTCCATCAAACCCTGATAACCTTTGTTGCTGCAAGAATAATAGAATGGTGGCCTTCCTGGGCTGTTGCCATCAATTTCTATTAAACATATCCTTCCTAGTTGTCAAGCCTCTTATTTCCCTTTCCTCCTACAGAGATCCACTGGATTGGGGGCAGTAGGAAAGAAGTGAAAATATGAGGGAGACGAGGCATGCTGAAGGGAACTGCAGGTACCCACTGACTGGGGGAAGGGGAAGCAGAGCCTCAAACCCTACTCTACGTGACCTGTGTTTGAGGATCACAATCACAGAAACTTCACTTAATCTCACCAAGGCTATTAGGAGCAACGTTTCCAGGTTGCATCTAGCTGCTCAGAAAGATAACTGCTTTGCAGACTTCAATATACCTTGAGAGAATTAGATTTTTCTAAGCCAAAGATTGAATTCCCTTCTGCTCTCCCCCACCCCTTCCCTGTAACCAGGGCCTCATGCAAGCAATTTTATTTTCCTTGTGCACTGGGCAAATGACATCCTGCTAAGTATGCCAAACGCAGGGAAGACTGAAATACAAGATCTGTGACGTGGTTAGCTAGCCTGCTTGGCTTTACTTACCTATTTCATCTGAAGAAGCTGATGAATAAAACCTTAATCATAAAAATCTATAAAATGAAGTGCTCTCTACAGCGTCCGAGAAGGAGTTGGGGGCTGGTCAGCCAAGAGCAGCCTTTTTTTCTTTTGACTCTCTTCTTTCTGCTGTCATACATTTCAGCTAAATATAACGGTTTGGTGGGTTATAAGAGAAGATAAAAGGGGAAGAATTCATAGCTGAGCCCTTTGTAATTCAATGTCACTTCAAGGTTAGAACTAAACGTGCTCTTTAGTTTTGGGACTTCATCTGCCAAGAATAAGTCCTCTATGAAACTGCAACGAATCTTCCAGTATGCCCCTCTCCTACCTGTTCTATGGCTGCCTCTATACTGTCATTTATAATTCTGTGTTACAATTACCTGCTTGAAAATCTATCTCTTCACTACAACAGTAGTTCCTAGAAGCAGAGGTTGTGTTTTGTTTATTTTTGGCTCCAACTTCGGCATCAATGTGTCATGTACCTAGGTTGAATGAATGAATATCTCATATATTCCTTCCTCAAGGACCATAAATAGGCTAGCAAAGACTTTTTTTCCACCATGGAAATGGAATCAAACATGTACATATAATCAATGAATGTCTCTGGAGCAGAGAGTCTTTTTAGTCTATTTTTCTTTTACAAAATAAAACTAGTAAACTCGTGGATGTCATTCAGGTTAGCTTTTTTTTTTCCTCCCCGCTCCACCAGATTAGCTTTTTTATTCAGGAATTGAAAGTACATCATCTGACAAATAACCAAATATCCTTTCGTTTGGGTGACCTGCTACTGCGTTTTTTCTCCCCCACCTCAAGGATATTTTTGTACTGAGGTCTAACAAGATGAAAATCTTAACCTAATGTTTAATGATCTAGTTCTAAATTTCCAAGAAATAGAGGAGGATTAAGGGCTCATGGGACTTTCTCAGAATCCTTGAAATAAAGAAACCATGACCCCAAAGAAATAGGATTACCAGATACTGATATATTGTATCTGACAAAACAACAACAATAATAACAACAACCCTTCAGTCTTTTTCGATAGTTGGCAGGAAATTACCATAAACATATTGCAACTGTTTTGAAGGAGGAACAAGAGAACAGACAATTCCCTAGTGCTTGTTCTAGCTGGCCTCTTACATACTTTCAAAACTGTGTAGAATTTAAGACCCATTACAAGCTATATCTTAAGGGGCTAGAGAGATATTACAGCAGTAGGGCATTTGTCTGGCATGCAACTGACCAGGGAGGGGCCCAGTTTGATTCCAGGCTCCCATATGGTCCCCCAGCATGCAGTCTTCATTGTGTTCCAGAATGCAATAATGCCTCCTTCCTTCTCCTTTTTGCAGACACTGGTGTGACAATGGCTTTCTGATAAGACAATGGACCCACTTTTAGCTTCAATAACAGCATTAGGTCTCCAGAAGAGGATGTCTCTAGGTTTGGCCATGGTCCTTAGGACCAACTATCATCTAAAACAAGAGGATTATAGCAAAAACTTATACTTGGAAGAATAGATCACTTGCTGTATTATATAAGTCAAAGGTAAAGGAAAGCAGAAAAGAGATGGCAAGAATTATAACAACAAAGAAATGAGTCTTCAAATTGATGGCTCCATTCTTTTGGTATTGCAAAGCGGTTATTTGCTCTTTTATACAGCTAATTGGCATTTTTATCCACGCATATATGAATGGTCAACAAATATTTCAACAATAGCCAACACATATTTCTCAACTGTACACTACAATACACAAATTGACATCTGTTTTTTACTTGGCAAGGTAATTTAATTGTTGAAGGCTCAAATGCTTGACAGAAGCAACAAATTAAGAACTTTGAGTATGAAAGCAATTTATTTTGTGGTGAATGCTTGCTTAAACTCCTGAATAAGCTTTAATCTACGTTCAAATGGAAGCTCTGACATATTCTATTACTAAGTCTCTTTCTACTTCAATCTCCTTGTGTGTAAAATGGAGCTCATCATCATCATCGCCATCACCTCATTCCACTGTTGCACAGATTAGATTAAAGGAGAATGGGCAGCAAAGGAATTATCATTTTGCGGCATGGAACATTTTAACATGTATTGTTCATTTTTGTTTTAGTAGAGGGAGGCAAAAATCTGAATGAAAGCAGGCAAGAATGAAATGGAAGTGAGAAGCTTCTGTGTCACTTTCCTTCCTAGCAGCAGGAAATTCTTGTAAATTTCAGTGAAATAGCAAAGAAAGAGGGGAAAAAAATCAACATATATAATGAAAGTTTGGGGTTATCTTTGGACTCTGAATAACTATACTCATTATTATGGAAAACTTGAGAACTGTGCTTCTCAAATTGAATGCATATGAATCACCTGGGGATGCCATTAGAATGCAGGTTCTGATTTAGTAGGTCTGGGATGAACCTGAGATTCTGCATATCTAACAAGCTCCCGGTGATGATAATACTGCAAGTCCACAGGCCGCATTTTGAGTTGTACGTGATTATATAAAATTAGAATTCACGCTGTATTTACACAGAGCGTATGTAAATGTATGTGTTTGGGTGCAATTTATTGCTACCATGTAGGAGTATATGTTCGCAATAAATTAGTCGCTTGGGTTCCCAGGATTTTGATCTGATTCTGTCACGAATGAGTGACATGTCTTTAGTTTCTTCTTTGACTGAGTTTATTCATTTTCATAAAGGATGGGATTGAGCTATCATTTCTAAGTTTCTTTTCCGTTTAAACTTCCTATTTGAACTTTTTCTTCCAGTGGGGGAGTCACTTAGAATTGGATAGAATTTTTAACAGATATACATAAAGGCATTTTGATCCTCAGATATTTTTCTTACCTACCCCTCAGGAAAAGTCTTCCTGGAGCCCACCGCAGAGTCATTTGAACTGCAAAAATGTAACATATTGCTTCTAATAACCAAAATATGAATGTCAATGATGTGAGTATACATAGTATTTAGAAAAAATGGTGTTAAACTCCATTTTAGCTCAGTGTCAAAAACAAAACCAAAGCCAAGTGTTCAGCTTTACATCTTTAGTGATTCCAAAGAACTTTTGAGAAAGAGGGAGATAGAATGACAGGGAAGTACAATAAGAATCTTGAAATGCTCTCCCCATTCCCCAAGGAAGTCACCTTGGCAAATTGTTGGATTCATCTCTTCAACCAGAGTAAACACTCAGACACTCTGGTTCCTGCAACTAAGCTATGCAAATGGTTCACAATCTCTTTTTAAGAGCCCTGTCAACTTTGTATTATTTATGAGCTAACTGACTTCAGAGCTAGCCTTTCACCTTGTCAAATTTTCCTGCATTCTCAAAATTAAGCAAGTTTGCTTTGCATCTTTTTGGCTGTGTTATCAAAGACAGAGATGAGTCTAAAATGGCTGTCTCTGATAGAAAGGGAACCCATATCTGAGCAAAAGGATCAAGAGACTCTATACCATTGAACTATCACTGGAGCCACCTCAAGTCTGTTCAAGCCTTCATTTTAACTGAAAAACATCTTTTGCAACTATTCTGCTAGAATAATCTATATCATTTGTGTAAAGCTCTGTTTATCTATTTTATAAAGTATGTTAATAATCAACATTAGGGGCCAGAGAGATAGCATGGAGGTAAGGCATGCCTTTCATGCAGAAGGACGGTGGTTCGGATTCCAGCATCCCATATTGCCCCCACCCCCTGAGCCTGCCAGAAGTGATTTCTGAGCATGGAGACAGGAGTGACCCCTGAGAGCTGCTGGATGTAATCAAAAAAAACCAAAACAAAACAAAACAAAAAAAGAATCAACATTAGGTCAACATTAGATGCATTATCTGCCCTGGATATTAGCCCTCATCTCAATCTGAAAAGTGTATTGTTTTTTCCATTTGGATAAATCATGTTTTCTCTTAAGCATATATTCCTCTCCATTAATATTTATCTAAGCAAGTATCTTTAAATAAAGTTATTTTATTTCACTAAAATAATCAACATTTAATTGTGTTTAAGACAATAATTTGATAAACTAAGAATTTGATGATTTCCCACTTTCCTACCAAAAAGAAACATCACCTTAGTAGTAAATATTTATCCAAAAATTGAGATGAGCTTTTATTTAAGAAGATAAAGCACCTTGAGCTAGATTAACAATGAAAGTGTTAAAAAGTCTAATAAATAGAACTTGAAGCAAAGTGTAGATAAATTAGAAAGATCTGTGCATATAATTATCAGAATGTTTATGTAATTTTCTTTTCATGGTGTTTTTCAGGTTATAATGGAAATTCTCAGGTATCCTCAAATAAGAGAAGCTTAGATCAAGATATCTCCCCTGCCAGGTAAATAAGTGCAAAGAAAACTTTGTGATATCACACTGAGAGTGGAACCAGGTTACCCCTGGGATAGCAAAGTCTCTTCACAGAAATGTTTTGTTCTGTCAATGAAGCTATAGAATTTCAATTAAGCCATCATCTTAGCACCTTCCACACCTACAAATTTGAACATTACCAAATTTATAAAACGTTGCTAATTTGCCTGGTCATGTTTTAAAGTACTAAATATATATATATATATATATGTATATATATATTCCTACTGAACCCTTTATCTCTAATAACTATAACAAAGAAATATATGTTGCTATATATTTGCTCACACATATATATACACAGAGATCAACTATTTTCAGCATCCAGCATAACCATTGGAACATACAACATCATATACAAACATATCATATACTCTTGACCTTAAAGTACCATATGTATATTATGTACTAAAAGATAGAAATATAAAAATTTAACAAGAAAGAAAGTTGGAATGGGAAGACCAAATGACTCTGGAGAATGGATCTTGGAAGGTCAACTGAGTTAGAAACTATTTCTGGCATGCCTTCAAAAGCAATGAGAAGTTCCATCCATCACTCAATGCAATTAATTCCCTCCCTCTGGCCACACTAAAGAGGATTTAGCATACATAAGGGTCTCAGGTTAAGAATATATTGAATAGTCGACAGCTGTATGGCCTGCAGCTTCCCAGAAGTTTGGGCAAGTTGCAATCATAGCTTAAGCATCCAGAGACCCAAAGCTAGAACTAGCAGTAGTTCAACCATAGGGGGCCAAGCAAAGGGCTCCCCTAAGAAAAAGTTTAATGGGACTTCAGTGTTGTTACCAATATTTAATGCTTGCCATAAAGGCCAAAAAGCTGCATAAAAATTAGCATTTTACAAATGCAACTACATTTACTGCCCAGTGAAAAGAGATAGAAAGAACTTGCTACATCTTAAGATTCTTAGGAACTCATATAATCTTTCTTTAGCAGAATTTTCCAATAGCTAAATATTTTACCAGCACTGTATGCTAAGAATGATTATCCTCAATTTTAGGACATTTCCTAAAAAAAGAGAGAAAGCAAATCAAGATAACAATGAAAAGAGGGAGTATTTTTTTTAAATCCCTTCTTTGCCTACCTTCAAATTCCCAGATGGTTTGGTCAAAAAAAGAAGAGGAAAACCACCAAGTCCTGGATCTGGATACAAGTGGGAAAGATAAAAAATATCCATAGTGGCCATTCACTTTTTTTTTAATAAAATTTTGGTTTTCTCTCACTTAATTCTTAATTCTTTTTTTTTTTATTTATGATTAGTAGTGTAAAGCGTAAGACCTCAGGTTATTATTTTGGAAAATAATCTGGTTGCAATAGTGTTTATATTTATAGCTAATTAGATCTTAAGATAATTAGGTAATCTCCCTAACCTTTGTTTCTTCACCAGAAAAGTGGGGCAATAACTAATTTATATTGAATTTTTTTTCTGTCGGGTACTCTAGTACTTTTACACTTTAGTTTATTCTTATTCACATCCAAGGTTATACTAGTAGTACTTCAACTTTGTAGGTAGGCAAATCATCCCACAAGATAGAGATCTTGCTAGGATCACATAAATTATATGTGAAGATAGATTATAAGGCCAAATCATTGGACTCTAAAACTTAAAGTTAAGCCCTATATCAAATTCCTAAAATAATACTGCAACATACCTGAGTAAGAAGCTAATTTGAATTTGTTCTATGTTTTATTCTGCTAGGAGTGTCCTAAGGAAATAACAGACTTAGTAGTTTAAGTCAAAGAAATTAATTTTCTGATTATTCAAGAAGTTAGAAGTCTATCAGTTAGCTTCCTATGAAAAATAGGACAGGAAAGAGAAGAGGAAGAGGGAAAGAGAAGATTGAGGAACGTCTCAGAAAATTAGCAATCTTCCTCTACTAACAACCCACTCCTACAATTTCTTTTCATTATAGTCACTTCCCTGAAGACCTTATAACCAAATATTGTTGATTGGGGTTTTAACGCATTAATAATAGGGAGAAACAATTCAATACCTAACACCAATAAAGAGCTTGATGTAGCAACTGATGATACAGAGCCACTGTAAGATCACAACTAATAGTAATTTTGATATTTCTTAAACATATTTAATCAACCTTAGAAACTGCTGGGTTTAACTGACATAAGGAATTAGAAATACTTTAACTTTGCTAATGCAATTTGAGGATGTCACTTAAACTCTGTCTCCCATCTTTTCTTAAAATGTGAATTAAAATCATCCATCATAAAACATTAATGTGACTATTATTTTCTATGTATATTTCTATCAAAATTAACAGATTCTAAGAAAGAGAGCTTCTTTTGTAAAAACAATGTTTCTCTTGGGGGCCTTAATATGTCCTGTGTTCTTTATAGCCTACAAATACGTAGAGTCCTAATTCATTGTTATTTAGGCTCCTTTTCTGTGGCTGGCTGGCTGGCTCAAGTTTGGCCAGGTCACACATTTGAATTATAGCATTTTCCTGTAAGGTTCTTCTGTCCTTGTGGAGAGCTCAATATAAACAGGCTTTTAGTAAATTCTGTCTATCTGTTGCAAACCAATAACACAATATTGATTGCAACTCTTCTTTTCAGAGAGGTTACTACTGATTTGGCAATGATTCGAAGTGGAGGGGTCCAAGGAGAACTTCTGAGGTTCTATTTTTAATGTATTTTACATTTCTTTATCTCATATCCCCCATCTGCTAGTGATCATACTAGCTTGGTTACCACTAAAAGTAATTCTATGGGAAGTTGGGAGATGAATTAGTGGCTAACGTGCCTGCCTTACAAACAGGAAGCCAGAGATTTGATCTCTGATGCTGCCACATGTACTGAATGTAATACTGGCAGCTCTGTAGTTTGTCACAGTTGAATTCCAAATAAATTCTAGCTGCACCACAGCCAAATGTGTACAAGCACGTCAACTAAAAGATGTGTCAGAACTAGGTCAGGAGTGCAAACCCTGACAGCATGCACATGAGCACTGCTGCAACTCATGGCTGGCAATACTATCAGAATGTGGCAAGAATATGGCCTCCAATGGGCATATATACAACACCACAAATAAAGATACTGTGACCCCTGAATAATATTGAAAGCACGTGTGTGAGTACTATGACCTGTATGCAAGGCCTGAGCACTACAACTAAATGAGTATGTACCACAAGCATGTGTGCTAACCCCTGGTCATTTAAATGACATAAACAGAGAAAGCAATTGATAGAAGAAAAAGTAAACGAAGTCCCATAACTGGACAAAGCCAATGAAACTCAATGTTTTCACACTGTATCTCTAGCTTATGTTGAAAGTTATGCCCTGTGGAAAATACAATATTTCTTGGTAGGAAACTCTTGTGGAAATTTACCACAATAAACCCGATTGGATGGGCACCACCATCCAGTAAGCAGGCTTGGGGGATCCATAGCTTAGAATGAAACAAACACACAAGGAGATGAATAAATACACATGAACTGTCCAACTTTAGTATTCCCTGAACAGCCATCAGTGAGCTCACCAGCTGGTCATTTATTCAATAAACTATCACTTCTCAACATATGAATCATGGTTCAAGTTGACAGAGACAGTAAGGACAGCTAGTAAGGACATCAATGGGTAAATTCAATGAATACATTTAGAGCAGAAGCAGGGATATTTTAAATAGCCAATAAGCTTAAAGTGTCAAGTTGTAAAATGTTCCTATTCTATTTTTGCTTATGTTGCCTTCTATGTCTAAAAGACCCTAACCTGTTTTCTTCTATTCTTTTCTTAGGCACGTGTTTGTTTGCCCTTTATCCTCTAAGACCTAAACTGTTTTGCCAACAAATCTATTCCTCACTTTGGGATTTTTGTTAACAAAAATTCAGAATGTTCCTTCTCTATGAAAAAAAGGACTCTTTCCTAATCTTAAGGATTTCAGATAAGCATCTAATGAGGTCTTGAACATATTTTTTCAAGAGGCTTTTTAAAGTAAATTACCTCCCTTGTGGAGCAAATAGGATATTATACTACCTAAACCAGAGAACTTAGGTGTAGTGACTATATACAATGTTATTCTAGTCCATAGTTGCCACAAAGAGCACCCAGCTGAAACATGGATGAATGAGAAACCTAACCAAGACTTTTTCTCCCCTAAACTGTGTACAATGATTTAGAACTGTATCCACCTGGAATGAAAGCCCTTTTTCTCATTTGCACATAGTAACCACAAGTGTTAAGGAGACCCTGCTCCAACTTTACAAGGTTTGAGTTGATTTTTTTGTTTGCCCCACTTTTCAATTTGTTTTAACAACCATTCTATACCACCACCATGTAATGAGCATTAATTATGTGCCATAGCCAATGCCCCCAATTCTTCATGAAATATGTGAGATCATTAGTGCTACTGAGAAACTCTTGATTCCAGGGAATGAATCCAAACTAAATACAGAATAATGATCTCTGGGCCTGTGGCTTAAGAGTGAGAACAATTCACATCATTAAATACTGTTGAGTCATTGAAAACTTTTTCACAAATTTGTGAATGGAAGAATATTTTTAGATCTGAACTTATATATAACATGGCTTGTGGACCTTCATGCTAATATTGCGATTTCTCCCAGCCATATATATTTTTTTACCAAATCCTATTATCTTAAAGCCACCACTAGGTGAGTAGTTTGGACATTGGAATTCAAGCAGTGACTTTATAACTTGACTCACCTTTTAACCTTGAATGTAAGTTGCTTGAATTCTTAGGACTTTGCTTTCTTCTGAACAGTGAAAGAAAAACTAGCCACTAATTCCATAGGGATGCTGTGAAAATAACTTGAGACATTGGTCCACAGAGTCCCTTTAAGCTCTTAGAATGAAAGAGTGTAAAAAAATATAATGTTTCACCAGTTATTCTTTATTTTTTCAGCCTTACATAGTGAGAGAGAAAACTAACACCCTTGGAAGGTTTGGAAGAGAATGATCTCAATGATTATTCCTTCAGATATGGTGCTTCTTTTTTTCTCTTCTAAAACCACAAAGTCTATTTCAATTCTGACTACTGACTAGGTAATATTAATACGAATCTGTCTTACTCTTGGTAAGATGCATAGTCACATTTTATGTGGAGTGAATTATATGCTACCACTAGGGCATATTATAATATGTGACCCTCCCACGAACTCTGGGAGGGCTCTCTAATGACACAAAGAAAATGTTCTATGCCAAAAAAAGAGGGGGGGTGGGAGTTGCAATAGAGAATTTCCAGCTATGATACTAGGCTGAAAAGAGTCTAAAAGTCCAAAGAGAGAAAACTTCCAGCAATTTTTTTCTGGTACATGCTCTTTCCTCATGTCAAGATAATTATGAGAGAGTCATAAAGACCCGAAGTTCCTAGTATACTCCCCTGCTGCATAATGAAAAGTCCCTGACAAGTGATAAAGATAAATATTGTAGAACCTGTCACTTGAGCTGCCATAAGTGGCATAATCCATGGAACTCACATAAGCCCTTCCATAGTTTCGATCCCATTTTGACATTCAAGAGAGACATTGACCATTATAGATGAAAGGGAAATACAATTGTGAAGAGATACTTAAATAGGTAGCTATGAGTAAAGATGTGTTTGGGCAAGAATTAGCCGGAAAAACATATTGACATGCTGAAATGGATCTCTAAGCTAGTGGATCAATCTAACGTCTTTGTCTTGATCTCATTGGGACCCATATTTACTTACAGATTTTGATTTCCTCATTTACTCATTCAGCAAATGTTGATTGGGCTCTATAATGGAAATTACTGGAGGTTCCATGAATCAATTCTGCTATTTCCTGAGCAAGGAGCTGTCCCATTAGCAACTCTGTTTTCCAGCTCCAATTACCCAGAGGTGTAGTGACTTAGATAACTTTAGTTACACCTACTTTTTAAAAACGTCTTTACCTGGATTTCTGCTTGCTAACTGAAAATGGCAATGTCAAGTCTATCAAGCTGCCAGAGACATATTTAGAATCACTTTGTTACATCATCTTAGCTGCACCTTACCAAATAAGACTTCCTAATACGAAATTCTGTGTGATATTCCTTGAATACATTTTAGCCCAATAAATACAGTGCACATCTCTATGGAACATACAGTATATACTTGCCACTAAACCTATGGACAATGACCATATCCAAGTGTCAAATCATAACAGGAAAGGAAGCAAGTATAGAGATATAAATAAGAACCTGGGCTTTGGTATCATATTCTAGCTACCACTAACCATTTTATTGAGCAAAGTTTTGAGCTCCCATAGATTATCATTCCTCCGGTGAATCTGGAATGATAGAAAGAATAATATATACCAAATAGAGCTCAGGTAATGACCAAGAGTCAAGCTTGGAAACAACTTAAGTAAGGGCTTAAACATTACTATATGTAATTATTGATGTCTGCCCTGTTTCTGGTTTGGGTTTGGGTCCACATCTGGTGTTGCTTCCAGCTCTGTGCTTGAGGATCACTACTGCAGTACTTGGTGGCCCATATGGAGTACCAAGGATCAAAACTGGGTGTCAGCCATGTTCAAGATAAGTTCCTTATTCACTCTAATATCTCTCTCTTTTTTTCTTTTGGGTTAAACTTTTTTAATTTTATTGAAGTCACACATTTACAATGTGTGATTTACAACTCCTTCATAGTTGGGTTTCAAACATACAATGATTCAGGGCCAATCCCACTACCAGTGTTGACCTCCGTTCACCAATATTTCCCAATGCCCACCAGTCTGCCAGTATAAAAGGCCCATTTTAAGTTTAGATTGTTAAAGTTTAGGTCTCTTGATTCCATCGTTGTTGCCTTTGGTTTGGATATTTAGTTTCTGTTCCTGAGACCACTTAGCCCCTGGCCCCATTCTTTCATATTTGTGTTTCTCCTCTTCCACTCAGTTTCTTTCCTTTTCCTTACTTTACTCTGGGTTCAAGGGTGTTCAATAAAACTCCCATTTAGACCATTGCATTTTTTCATGCAGTTATTCTAAATACCACATAAAAGTACTATCATTCTGTATTTAGCCTTCTTCTTCTGGCTTACTTCGTTTAACATAAAATCTTCCAGTTCCACCCATCTTATTTTTCTTGTTGTCTCTAATTTCCACAGGAAATGGATTAAAGAAAAGACACAACATCATAATTTATTAAAACCATATTGTCTTAGGCAGATATATAAACAGTCTTATTTTGTAAGTGAGGAAATTTTATCTGAAAGGGAAAAATTCTTAGACAGTGGTAGACTCAAAATTTCTTTCCCTGTTTGTCTAATGTCAAAAGCCCATATATAAGTGTACCAGATGCATCACAATCAGGGCCACTAACCTGTGTTAGCTCTGTTATTAGTCAAATAGGTCATAGGATTTTAGACTTATTTGATCTACATTCCATTTTCAGAAAAATAAAATTCCCAGTGTTCCCTAATTGGCACCTGAAGATACTACTATACCTCTAGTTCACCCTACTGTAGCCCAAGGTGCAATATTTGCACTTCAGAAAATTTCAAATCTGAATCCAAAAGGTAAATTGGTCATTTTCTAATGTTTCTATGATTCTTACTACCTCTGACATAATTCAATTCATTATATTTGCTCACCTGGAACCATCTACTATTGAGGGGACTTTTGAGAGAAGAAATACTTCTTAAATCTCACCCAGGACTTAGTATATCTAATATATGCTGAATATTTTATTAATCATTTTCATGAAAACTATTCATATGAATAGATATTAATAATGAGTATGAATAAAGGAAAACCTACCAAGATAGTTATTTAACACAAAGGAAGTTTTTCAAATAAATGATGAACATGAATATTTAATTAAATCTGTCAAACATATTAAATTAATACAGAGAGATATCATGACGAAAATATTTTCTAAAAGTTGTGTGTGCCAATTGTTTTGACCTCAAAAACATCAAGTAGGAGTAGGAGTGATAGCACATAAAGTAGAGTCTTGCACATAACCAACTTAGGTTCGATCCCCCAGCATCGCATATGGTTCACACAAGATCTCCAGGAGTGATTCCTGAGTTTAGTGTTAGGGGTAAACCCCAAACACGTCTGGGTATGGCCCAAAATAAACAAACAAAATCACACATTAAAAATAAACCACAGATCTGAAGGCCAGAGAGGGCTAGACTATGTATTATACAAACTGGAGGCCTGGGTTTAATCCCTAGCACCACATGGTCTACTAAGCACTTCTCAGGGTAGCCTCGCTCATACATGCAAAAATAAATAAATGAATACACTAGAAATATATCATGAAATGTTACTCATCATCTCAATGGGTCCTGCTTACAAAAGATCTTTTAAAACATTAGTGGAAAGCCAACTCATATAACTGCATCAGAAAAAATATGGTATCAAACAATGTAGAAAATTTGGAGGATTTGGGCTAAAAATGAATTTAATTAGAAAAATATAAATAGAAAAAGTTGGCTTTCAATGGTCCTGAATTCATTTGTTTCATTTTCTGTAGATTTATGGTTGAAGGTAAAGATTCTTTATTTTCCCTAATTTCACATCAAAGTATTTAACTTTTATTTCCTATACCATAAAACATTATTCTGAATTATATTTAGATATTCTATATTTTATTGAATATTTTATTCAGTAATTTTTATTCAATAAATACACTATTTTATTGAACACTGTTTCACCAATACTCTTTTCCTCAATAATCTGGATTAACCCCCTATTTTCTCACACATATAGTGAAGAGAGGAATATATATCTCCCTAAGATAAATGAAAAAGATATTTAAAAAAGAATTGTAAGTTTCATAAAGAAGATCAAGTGGAGGGGCCAGGGTGGGAGCAGAATGCCAGGTCACACCCTAGGGTAGGGCACAATCACTGATCAAGGTAGGGTCAGTAACATAATAATCCCATTAAAATGTTTACATACACAACAGTGAAATATTAAGATAATCAGAAAGTAAAAAAATTCATAATTTTCTTAAAAGAAGAAAACAATAAAGGTTTTTATATTAGCTTTTTCATTTTTTAAAAAAAATATTATCAACCAAAGGATCATTGGCTAATTTTCCGAACAGATATGAAGAATTTATTAAGCATCTTGTTATAGAGAAAGAAAGGTATGGTAGAGAATTTTCCATTATGTTAATTGGTTATGTGAAATTTTATTTTTAAATCTAGAAAAAATAACTGAACTTCTACATCCCATCTCTCTGGTGAAGGGAACACAGAGGATTAATGTAAAAGACTATTTAAATATGCCGAATTATAATGAAGACAATCTATCATATGATGTGCAAACAATGTTTGTTATGTTAAACTGGAGACTCTACATGAAAAACATTGGTGGTAAAAATGTTTTGAAATTCTTATGTAAAACTTGATCTTCATTAAAAAGAGGTATATTTAGGGGCTGTAAATTCAGCTCAGTGGTAGTACATATGTATTGTATACAAGAAGAAGAAGAAGAAGAA
>PVKC010016186.1:8533-21065 GCA_004027635.1 Crocidura indochinensis
TCATGTCCACTTACCTAACAGCAAATGTATTATGATCACATATGACAACTACATGATACATGCTCTTTAAATAAAGTTAATTAGAAAAACCTCAGATTTTAGATTTATATTTACAGGACTAGAATATGAGATATGCATGTCTCTGTAGTAATTATATTCCCTTTGGATTTAGGGCTATCTAAGTCCTTTCATATTCCTGATGTGACCTCTGCCTATATAAATCATAGCTAAAAAAATTTAACATTTCTTGAGTTAGAATATATTAATATGGGGCCGGGCGGTGGCGCTGGAGATAAGGTGCCTGAGCTAACCTAGGACGGACCGTGGTTTGATCCCCCGGTTCCCCATATGGTCCCCCGTGCCTGCCAGAAGCGACTTCTGAGCGAATAGCCAGGAGTAACCCCTGAGCATCACCGGGTGTGGCCCAAAAAACAAAAAAAAAAAAAAAAAGAAAAAAAAGAGAAAATATTAATACAAGACTTCAATTTACTGGAAAAAGGGAATGAATGATTTGGGCTTTTTTTGTTTGTTTGTTTTTGTTTTTGTTTTTGGGCCACACCCGGTGACGCTCAGGGGTTATTCCTGGCTATGTGCTCAGAAGTCACTCCTGGCTTGGGGGACCATATGGGAAACCAGGGGATTGAACCGCGGTCCGTCCTAGGCTAGCGCAGGCAAGGCAGGCACCTTAACTCTAGCGCCACCGCCCAGCCCCATGAATGATTTGTTATATATATTTCTTTCTTTTCTTTTTTTGGTTTTTCAGACCACACCCATTTGATGCTCAGGGGTTCTCCTGGCTAAGCACTCAGAAATTGCCCCTGACTTAGGGGAGGGGGACATATGGGACGCCGGGGGATTGAACCGCTGTCCTTCCTTGGCTAGTGCTTGCAAGGCAGACACCTTACCTCTAGCGCCATCTTGCCAGCCCCTATACATATTTCTTTACTACAAAATTTAAAACTATTAGATATTTTGTATTAAGAAAAAGGGTAGTTGGTCAAATATTTACTAGAATATCTTCTTTCCAAAATTTAGAAAAAATACTTAAGGGAGCATTTTAGTGTTTTAAATAAAAACTGGTCATATTTATTTCCATCTTCATGCCATTTTATATATACCTTATTTGGGGAAAATATGAAGAGAAAAAGAAGGATACTATACTATCAGACACTATAGTTAAGAAAAATAACTCTTATTTTTAAGTGGTTATCATAAACTCCAGAGAGTAAACCATTTAATTTAAGAGAAATTTGGCCTGAAGATTTTCGACTTATTTGCTCTGTCCACTTTGTGGCAGAAAGCACCTCTGGAGTTACAGTAGCCATGTCTGTGTCCTTTGACACTGCTTCATGAGTTTTTAAATATTTTTAAATATTCAGATGCTCATAGGATCTGGCAGGACAAAAGTATAAAGGAATGGAGCTGTTGCCCTTAAACTGCAGAGAGCTGGAGAACAACTGCCTGCAGAGCACAGACTCTGTTCAGGGCTGACCAAGAAGAGATGGGTTTTGACTAATGCTGCCTCATACCGAGAACTCCTGAAATGTTTCCTGAATGCATTTTCTGATGAAGGGGCCTTATGTCTATTTTTCTTAGGTTTTCATAAAACCCATATACTCTACGGGAACCATGGAGTAGTTCACCTTCTCTCTGTCTCCTTCCTTCTTGGGAAGTCTCTTTGAGCAGCCCCCTTTTCTGGTTCTGTACATGCACAAAATAATCTCTTAGTTGGTCAGCCTAACTGGAATGTGGACTTTCCATGAGCTTCACCTTTTGCACTAGGGATATTGTTAACTAACAATTTGAACCATCACCTAAATAAATGATCAATGTCTTTAGTTTATACACTATATTAAATGATTTGCTGTTCATTGTCTTATGGTATATTTGAGGTTAATTTATCTCTGTTCCTAGATAACCAAGAAAAAAATCTAAAATGTCTTAGATCACAGGAACAATATTTCTTTTCTTGTCTAATGCCTATATAAGCCTAGATGAGCATTCAGTAAAAACTCTTGGTGATGAATCTAAATTTTACCTCATTTAAGTTGCTATATCAGGGACTCTATAGTAAGAGGCTATAATCAAATTCTCAGTTACATTCACATATTTCAAGAAGTATGTCTCACTAAAGTTATCCCTTGTATAACTGGAAACTGTTATTATCTAGAATCTGTTGGGGAACTTCACATTAACGTTTACATGTTAATATCATGTAACTATAAAGCTTTCTTTAAAGAGGAAGTGCATTTTATTTTAATTGTATCACACCATTTTCCTCTTCTTTTATATAATTCCATCTTCTTATTTTGCAGTCATACTGCCTCTAAGGAGTTCTGATAAAAAGAGAAGAGGAATTACTTTGCAAGACTTCCTGTGCCCATTTTAAGGGGCACAGTTACAAATGGTCTTATTGATTTTTAATTTGTATCTCTTCAGAAACAGAATTGAAGCCTCTTTTCCACCATCTTGGATTATTGTGGAGGTCTGGACTTAAAAGACAGAAGTAGCCGGAAGGCTGTGGTCAAAGCTATTTTTGCTGATTATAAATGACCTTTCCAGAACCAGAGGGAGCACATAGTACTTCTTAAAATTAAGGGTGTTTATGCCTGGGGTGAAATGGAATTCTGTCTGGGCAGGAGATATGCTTACATATACAAATCAAAGAACAACATTGTGACTCCAAGTGGTAAACCTAACCAAAAGACCCCAAGTGATCTGGGGGAAAGGCAACTCCTGACCATGGAAAAACAGTGGCATGGTTTGAGCCAAATTCTGAAGCAAACTTCTTGCTGAGAAAATTTCCTACAGAAAGAGCATGATGCTATACTTTCATGGATATAACTAAAAAGTAAATAAATAAAAGCAAATATTAAAAAAATAGAATTGAGTAGTTTCCTGATTTTGACTATAGTGAATAGTGCTGAAATGCACAGAGGAGTGCAAATGTCTTTTCAGAATAGAGTTTTTGGAGCCTTCAGATAGATGCCAGAAACTGGGAATTGCTAAATTATTCCAGGTATTACATATGAGAGTAAGGGAATAACAAATAATCAAGGCAACAAAACCTGAGAGATTGTCTATAGAACTGAGTTTTCCATGGCAGTAGACATATAGGGTAGGGGTGTAGAATTTGAGGGGAGTGACACTGCTCTGATGAAGGGTGTGGTGTGGGAGGCATTGTGTGCATTAAACCTGAGTTTACAGGGTTATAGATCACAGGTTAGTTCACAGTGACAAAAATTAAAAATTAATAGGCAAGCATGTTTAAAACTAAAAAAGAGGTATAAAGTGAAGTACGGTGGGTAGGGTGCTTGTCTTGCATGTGACTCCCTTGAGTTCAATCCTCAGAACTATATATGCTCCTCTGAGCCCTGCCAGGAGTATTCCCTGAGATCAGATCCAGGAATAAATCCTGAGCGCTGCTGGATGTGGACTCTCAAATAGGAACAGAATTGAAAGATTTTAAGAAAAAAAATTAAATATAAAAATATGGCAGGGAACAGGAAGTAAGAGGTGTCTGTTTACTGGCATAAACTGGCAGGAAATCTATGCACTAAAAGGAGAATAAGGTAGAAAATCTCCTAGATACCTAATGTTTCTTTCTTTCTCAAGTTGTTTGTCGTTGCAATCAGAACAATGGATAAGTGATTGTAGTCTTCTTGTGAAAGAGTGACTGTACTTTTAGTCACAGAAATAAAAAAAAATACTAAGGAATAATGTAAGGACATAAAAACTTATGTATGCTTGAAAAGTTCTTAATGACGAACCTTCCAAAATTGCTTTTTTCCCTTTTATTTAGGGATCTTTGAGATCAAGCTCTTATATATATTTTTGTTTGTTTGTTTGTTTGCTTTTTGGGTCACACCCAGCAGTGCTCAGGGTTTACGGGGTTACTCCTGGCTTTACGCTCTGAAATTACTCCTGGCAGGCTCTGGGGACCATATGGGATGCCGGAATTTGAACCACCATCCTTCTGCATGCAAGGCAAATGCCCTACCTCTATGCTATCTCTCCGGTCCCAGCTCCTATATTTTTATTTGAAAAACTTTTCAAGATTAAATGGATTTTGCCATATGTAATAAACTATTTTATAAAACCAAATTTATATATGTACACTAATCTCTTTTAAACTTGTCTGCTATTCTTATTTTATGGCATGTAAATTTTGAAGGGGAATTTTTTTTAAGTAAATCTATATACATGTATAGATTCTTTTTAAGTTTCTATTGACCCTGTGCATGTAACTGACATGAGTTCAATCCCTGGCATCCTATGCTGTTCATCTAAGCCTGCTAGGAGTGATCTCTGATCACAGAGACAAAAATAATCTCTGAGAAATGGGGATAACCCAAAACACAAAACAAAAAAATAGAAATATAAGATAATTTTTTGTTGTTACCGAGACAGTTATGTTATCTTTTCTTAATGTCTCAAAAACAGGAACAGCAAATTTAAATAGCTATAGAGATTCTCATAAACAAGTGCCCTGGTTATCTTGATAATAATACCTCGGGATAGTACTTTATTACTTCCCCCCCCCTTTAAAAACATTTCAGATTAAGGCTGGATTGATAGTACTGAATTTGAAACATTCTCCTTGTATGCCGCAATCAAAGTTTGATACCCCAAGAGTCCCCTTAGGAATTATTTATCACTGCCAGGAATGATCTCTGAGTGCTGAGCCAGGAATAATCCCTGCACATTCCTAAACTAGACAAAAGACAACCTTTCCAAATTCAGATTAATTTATAGTTTGTAAGAGAGGTTAAAAATAAAATTTTCTTGGGGCCGGGCGGTGGCGCTGGAGGGAAGGTGCCTGTGCTTGCCTAGGACGGACCACGGTTCGATCCCCCGGTTCCCATATGGTCCCCCAAGCCAGGAGCGACCTCTGAGCGCATAGCCAGGAGTAACCCCTGAGCATCACTGGGTGTGGCCCAAAAACCAAAATAAAATAAAATAAAATAAAATAAAATTTTCTGATGCCAAAACCATAGAACAGTAAGTAGAGATTTTACCTTGTACATGAACAACCTAGGTTCAATCCCTGGCACCCTCTGTAATCCCTTGAGTGCAATAGGAGTGATCTCAGAGCACAGCTTTAACATAATGCTCCATTTTCCATATGCAAAGAAGGTAAGGAGAAAACTCACAATAGTACATTCAGTGATGCCCACAAGTTTGGAAGAGGGGAGAATGGGTCAAAGACATCTC
Source organism: Crocidura indochinensis (assembly GCA_004027635.1). Classification (NCBI taxonomy): domain Eukaryota; kingdom Metazoa; phylum Chordata; class Mammalia; order Eulipotyphla; family Soricidae; genus Crocidura; species Crocidura indochinensis. The sequence goes on from PVKC010016186.1 coordinate 13,748, forward strand.
AATGTCATCATCAGTTTTATTTATTTATTTTTTATTTATTTATTTATTTTTATCATTTTTTTGCCACCCCCACCCCCCCACCCCGTCATCATCAGATATAGTGATCTTATTGCGATCAATCCAAATAGTAACCTTCAAGTAATTCTGTAGAGGAAAAATCTTCAAATGACGGGACCTCTAGGAAAGAAAGTGTGTTAGAAATAAAATTCTCTGGGGTGTGTATGTGTGCGTGTGTGTTTATTTTGACAATGCATAAGCTGATACTATTAACACTTGTGGTAGAAATTATTATTAGGCAGTTCAAATAACTAAAGGAAAGTTCTTTTTTTTTTTTTTTTTTGGGTCACACCTAGCAACGCTCAGGGGTTACTCCTGGCTCTACACTCAGAAATTGCTCCTGGCAGGCTCAGGGGACTATATGGGATTCTGGGATTTGAACCACTGTTCTTCTGCATGCAAGGCAAATGCCCTACCTCCAAGCTATCTCTCCAGCCCCAGGAAAGTTCTTTTTAATATAGTAAGCATAAGATTATATTTATAGGGGCCCGGGAGATAGCATGGAGGTAAGGAGTTTGCCTTTCATGCAAAAGGTCATCGGTTCCAATCCCGGTGCCCCATATGGCCCCCCCGTGCCTGCCAGGAGCAATTTCTGAGCATGGAGCCAGGAGTAACCCCTGAGCACTGCCGGGTGTGACCCCCCCAAAAAAAAACAAAAAAAAGATTATATTTAAAAATCTTTATTTATTACTTGATAATAATTTTTTTCACATTGCTCTGATTCCCCAAATAACATGACAATTAGGTCAACAGCTTTGCAATAGTCAGGGTTTAAATTCTAGCCTCATCACATTCAGCAAAGTGATCCTTGCATTTCCTCAGTCAAACAAGGACAAAAATAGTGTTGTGAAAAAAATAACAAAATTTATAAAGCATTATAAAGACTAAAATTAGTTCTTTATAAAAGGTATAAAATTAATCACATATGACAAAGTAAACAATTTTCCACATAATGGGTAAAGCATGGCAACAGATATGACTGACACCGTAGTGGGAGCTAATTTGTTTCACCCCTAATCTCACCTCACATTATTGTCACCCAAGGCTGAATAAGTTAAAAATGTTGTACCAGCTTGTTTATCTTAAAGAAGAGAAATATTTTTTCTTAAATATGCTTTTATTGAAATTGAAAAAATAAAATTTAATCTGGGTTGCCATCTTTGGGAACATAAGCATACCCTTTTCCTTGAATAGGATTACCAGCAATCTATTCATTATTAATTTTTACCCAAATAGGTAAATTAATTATTTTTTGCACCTAGTATCTTCTTTAAAGTGTCTTTCTGCACCTATGTAGGGCTTTCCTCATAGGAAGCTTAGTGAAAATAATGTTAAGAATAAAATGTCTAGGGGCCGGGCGGTGGCGCTGGAGGTAAGGTGCCTGCTTTGCCTGCGCTAACCTAGGACGGACCGCGGTTCGATCCCCCAGTTCCCCATATGGTCCCCTGTGCCTGCCAGGAGCGACTTCTGAGCGAATAGCCAGGAGTAACCCCTGAGCGTCACCGAGTGTGGCCCTAAAACAAACAAAACAAACAAACAAAAGAATAAAATGTCTGAGGCCGGAGAGATAGCATAGAGGTAAGGCCTTTGCCTTGCATACAGAAGGATGGTGGTTTGAATCCCAGCATCCCATATAGTCCCCAGAGTCTGCCAGGAGCGATTTCTGAGCATAGAGCCAGGAGTAACCCCTGAGCGCTGCCAGGTGTGACCCAAAAACCAAAAATAAATAAATAAATAGATAAAAAGAATGTTCCTTTTCCTATATATTAATAATTGAGTTTTGAGGGTTATGTGACCTCTTTCAGCTTTGGGTTGTTTGGGATCTGGCCTTACCAGCCTCATTTACAGACATAAATATGCATATATAATGAAATTACATTTAATTATATATTATAGATGAAGAAAAGGTGAAATGTGCAGGAATATGCAACTTGGATGGAACTAAAAGGCATTGTATTAAATTAAAAATATACAACAGGACATTATTGTCTATATAATGGATAGTTTCACACATATGTTGTATACAGATAAATAAAACAAAGAAAACAGATATTATTCAATAATGACAATTCTTGGAATTTAATTAAAAACTAGGGTTACCAAGCAGTGGAAGGAGGAGGAAGAGAAAAACTTGTTAGTCAAGGAAGAAGGAAGAGGCACAATAGAAGAGATATAGGACAGTGTTGGGGTTCTTTGTGTTCTGGCAATTGTAAAGGTGCAGTGACTTTGTATATCAAATATAAATGTTAACACTATTTTTTTTTGTGGTTTTGGGGTCCACACCCGGCAGTGCTCAGGGGTTACTCCTGGCTCCATGCTCAGAAATTGCTCCTGGAAGGCACGGGGGACCATATGGGGCACCGGGATTCGAACCGATGACCTTTTGCATGAAAGGCAAATGTGTTACCTCCATGCTATCTCCCAGGCCCCATGTTAACACTATTTTAACTTTTTTTTTTTTTTTACCAAATTACAAGTTAAATATATAAAGGCAGGTCAGAGATCTGGTTCAAGCAGTAGATTGCATTCCTTGCCTATGTGAGACCCAGAGTTCAATCTCTTACAATGTGTGATCCTCAAACATGACTGAATGAAGGTCTTTTCCCTAGCCACTTAAAGCTGTGAATCTATGAGTACTGTCATCAGTAGCAACACAATAACATTTTAAGGTTTGCTGAGAAATAGTACAGAAAGTAGGGTGCTTGCTTTGTACAAGGCCTACCTAGGTTTGATCCCTGGTACTATATAGATTCCCCCAAGACCACCAGAAATGACTGCTGAGAGCGTACCCAGGAGTAAGCCCCAAACACAGTCAGGAGTGGCTCTCAAACAAATGAACAAAAATTTAAAAAGGTAGAAATTTCACTGGCCAAAATACAACTTTGACTAAACATTTTTTCTTCTATTTCTCCTTTAAAATTCCATCCTAGTACATATCATTAGTAACAGTATTTTCCTGATCAGAAAATAGTCTTGAGACATTGGTGATGGGAATGCTTCACTGGTGAAGGGTCTTTTTTATATATATAATGCTAAACAATAATAAAAAATAAAAAAGGAAGGGACTATGGGTAAATTAGCTTGTCTAGAATGTTTCACAAAGAAAACTATAGTAATCATTATGAAATTAAAGTACTTTACTGTTATTTTTCATTTACTGAAGGCCTATTAAATATATGTGTACTCTCTGAGAAATAAAACAAGTCAATACAAGGTATCCAATGATAACAAGCTCTTGATCTGAGATTACAAAATTAAGATTACCAAGTAAAGAGGGCGGTGGGTAGAAGGGAATGATGAAATGATAACAGCAGAAGGAACAGGGTGACATTGATGAAACATTCTGAGCACTTTGGTGGTGGTGACCATAAATGTTAACATGTAGATTAATAGCTCATATTGTAATTAAATAACAATAAAATAGAACTCAAAAAAAAAAAAGAAAGAAAGAAAATGGTCTCTGTAACATTTTTTAAAGTCTGGAGAGAAAAGTTAATGGACCGAGTGAGTGCTTTGCATGTATTATACCTGGATTTGATCCTTAGCACAGCATGATTCTCAGAGCACTGGTAGGAGTAATCTTGGGATTCAGAACTAGGTGAATTTTTCAATCAATGCTACTTGTGTTTTCCATAACCAAACCAAACCAAAACAATAGGTCATATGCAGATTCAGTGCAATCCTTATAAAAATTCAAATAACATATTTTAATGAAATAGAAAAACACTACCAAATTTGTATAAAACCATAAGTCTCCTTGATTAGCAAAAGAAATTAAAAGTAAAAAAGAATATGGGAGGCAGTGCATTTCCTGACTTTACTATTGAGCTATAATAATAAAATCAATAAATTACTATAATAAAAGCAAACTTTAGACCAATGGGAGTGAATTGGGAGCCCAGAAGAAAATCTTTAGATATATGTTAAGTTGTGATAAAAAGAAAAAGGTTTCCAAATGATGTTAGTAAAACTGGTTAGCCACATGAAAGATATTACAATTTAATCTTTATCTCATGTCATACACAATTATTAAGCCAAAATGGAACAAATATGCCTTATATTTTATATGAACCCATAAACACATTGAGGAAATCATACACATAACTTTCTATAATATTAATTTTAGGTATGTCTTCAATAATTAGACTCTATTGCCAAAGAAAATTGAAACAAAAGTAAACAAATGAACTATATCCAACTAAACTACAGCTAAAGTAAAAGACAGTACTTAATAGAATTAAATATTTGCACACTATACATTTGACAAAAGGCTAGCATCCAAGATACATAAAACATTCACAACTCAGCTACAACAATAAGAAACAAAACAGTCCCTTCAACATATGGAGAGAAGATGAATAGGCAGTTCCTTAAAAAAAAAAAAAAGAATTTCTCAATACAGCACGTGCTTTTCTCTAATCAGTTCATAATCAACTTTCTTGTAAATTTTGGAAAAATCAAAAGAGATGAATAATGGTAATATGTAAATGTATTTTTAAAATTTCCTTTGTGACATCACATTGTGACTCTTTTATTCTTTTAGTAAGTTATGAAAAGCATATCCTCTGCAGAGTTTGCTGTGGAAATCCCATTGCATCACAAAACAATATTCTTTCTAGTCAAAAGATAATGTTTTAAAAGGTTAAAAAAGACAAACTAATAGTTACAGTAATAAGAAATATTGCATGCCAGAAAAAAATAAACCAAAATTATAAAGAGACATTATCATTTGTCTGGGACATGTGAAAATGACCTTTACCCAAAATAACAGAAACCAACTAGTGTTGCTCATGCAGTGTTGGTAGAACTGTTGACTGAAAATATAGAAAATGTGTGGTATCAGAAAATTCAAATCAAGACAACAATGAGATATCAACTCACATCAGTGAGAAGGGCACATATCAAAAACATTACAAATAGTAAGTGTTTTGTGGATGTTATTTTAAAGGAATTCTCATGTATGTCTGGTGGGAACATTGGCTTAACCTCTATTGAAAACATGAAGGCTTTTCAGAGTAAGAGTAGAGCTTCCATATAATTCAACAATTCCACATTTCGGAGTTTACCCTAGGACACAAAACATCCATTCAAAATGACATACACAAAGCATTGTTCTTGCACTATTATGTTCCTACAATAACTCAGATATGAAAGTAACCCACATGTCCACTGATAGATAGTGGAAAATGAAAGTAGTATTTATATTCACAAGAGTACTTTGCAACTGTAATGAATGATAATGTCAAGTAACTCTGCAACTGGATGGAACTGGAGAATATCAAGTTAAGTTAATTAAGTCAGAAGTAGAAGGTCAAACACTGAATGAGCTCACTCATCTGTGACTTATAGAAAAACATGGTAATAGAACATAAGGTACAAAAGTGAGGCAAACTCTTGGCAATATACTATAGCAATATAATATCAAGAAAGGAGAAAAATACTGGGAAGAAGTAAAATGAGAAAAACAAGGCAATGGGGGCAAGGAGCATCTCCTTGCCTGTATTTAAGACAGGCGTTCTACTATTGAGAGATTAATTCTCCTTGAGCTAATGATTTCTAAGTTGGAACAGTCATAATTTCAACAAAAAAGTTTAAATTTACTTTCCTATTTAATTTCAAGGTAAGGAGCTCTAATATTTCTTTTTAGATAAATATCACTGGGCCACAGACATTATTTAATGGACCTAGTACATGAAGGACTCTCATCCCCTGGGCCACCACTAGATGTGACCCTAGAGCACTAAGTCAGAAGTAGCCTGAGACCCCAAAACTAACATAAAAATTATTTCAATCAAATAGTATGTATTGAGCTTTCTGTCAGTTTTCATACATTTATGTCTAATTATCAGCTAGATTATAACCAACTACATAAACTAAAAAGAAATTTATGCAATCTGGGGCCGGAGAGATAGCACAGCTGTAGGGCATTTACCTTGCATGCAGCCGATTCAGGACAGATGGTGGTTCGAATCCCGGCATCCCATATGGTCCCCTGAGCCTGCCAGAAGCAATTTCTGAGCACAGAACCAGGGTAACCCCTGAACACTGCCGGGTGTGACCCAAACACAAAACAAAAGATTAATCTTCTTGATGCTTAATTTTGTTAGAAGACTCCATTGTTCTGCCACATATATAAATTTTCTTGCCAGCTAATCTCTATGAATATATTATTTAAGTTATTTAATTTTAAAAAGATTTGCTCAGTACTGGTTTCTGAAATTTCCAACCTCATATAATCCAAAAAATTTGTGACACCTACATGTCAGAAAAATCAGAAATGCAAAATATAAATGTCTGTTTATATTGTTTTCTTTAATGGTTGCTCAAAGTGTATTGAAGTAGCCTAATAAGACACATAAACTGTGAATCTCAATTTCCAGTTCTAGATGTGAATTTGTCCCATAACTGACAACACAAACTCCATACACTGTACCTTCAAGATGATTTTTCCTGGTGCAGTTGATATCCTGCTGGGTGCAAAGGCAAGTCTCACAATGCTTCTACTGTCTCCTCAGTATTAATATGTGAAGGTCACAGGCACTGTCCTTGAAATCTCATTACGATATTCCTTTTTTTTTTATAGAGATACACAAATCCTTTGACTTTTCAAAGTTGCCTAAACCAAATTAGTAGCAGAATTAGACAATATTTTCCCCGGACATTGTAGCCTTCTCTTGTGATGAGAGATGATGATAAACAAATCCCACACCTAGCACCTTTATCCGACTTGGGGCAATAAGCTTCTGTTTTGGCAGGTCCAATGTTCTGATTTGGCTTGAACCAAGAGAAAAGGCTTAGAGCACAAACTACATTATCAAGTGCCTTGCTCCTCTGAGACTGGTGAAAAATCACTCTCTGCTTCTCAGGGTATCAAAGGGATTGGAATGGTTGAAGGATTGTGTCTTGGGTGTAACATTACAGGAAGATTCAGAGAGGCAGCTTGCACTTTGGAGCCATTAATCCTTGAAGAGAATCTGTTGATGATATATCACGTCTGCTCAGCTCTGTTCTCAGTTGGAGCACTGACTTCTGGTGAGTGCTTTGCAGTACAATCTACCCAAGTGACATTATCTTCCTATTTTAGAGTGTGATTCTTAATCCATTAAAGAAAAGCACATTTTGTCCTTAAGAAGAACATTTCGACTGCTCACTCATCTGACGCAAAAGTAGCCCTGGTTCTTATAAAATCATTTAAACTGTCATCGAGAAGCCAAGAGAAAGGTTATCAAGACATATTCTTTTTCTTTCTTCTTTCTTTCTT
>PVKC010016187.1:0-20883 GCA_004027635.1 Crocidura indochinensis
TACCATACCATACCATACCATACCATACCATACCATACCATACCATACCATACCATACCCCACACCATACCATACACCATACCATGTACCATACCATACCATACCATGCAAAATACCATACCATACGAACCATCTCTGACTCCAGCACTTAGCTAAAGCGGGGGCCCATCATCACTGCTCTCCTCACTTGTGTTCTACCACTTGAGCCTGACTTCCCCTTGTCAGGGGAATTTAACTTAAACAACTTGGCTGTTGTACTGATCTCAATATAAGCATAGGAGACAGAGACTCATTGGGTACAAATCCTGGCTCTGCCACTTACAAAAGTAAAATTTGAAACTATTTCTTTAACTTCTACTGGTAAACTATTATAGGAACTAACTCTTCATAAGTTTCAGCATACAATCGGATACACAGTATACAGTAAAGGCAACTATTACTGGCAGTACCACATTTTCTCTTTGAGATTAACTTTCTGGTTTAACATCTTGAGAAAAAAATTTTCTTAACTCCTTCTCCCAAGCATTTGAATATCCAATAAATTAATTAATATTATTAATCAACATTAATTTAAATTACTAGTAAACTTTAATGTTTAAGTAGAAATATTCAAGTATTTCTATCAATGTATCTTCCCTCCTTGTTTGATGGACAATTCCTAATATGAAAGACACCAAGAGATAAAAACAAAACAGTTCTTACATTTTCAACATTATTATGCTTAAAACTTAAAGGTTTTTTGAGCTTGGGGTTGTTTTAGTTGTTCGTTTGCATAAACTTCAATTATTGTAAGACATATTTGCCAGGGTAAAAATGAGATTCAAAAAAGTTTAAACACTTGTACTTAAAGAACTAGTAAGTTGATTCAAAAGTGGAAATGTTCTGTTTCCCAAACCAAACAGCACTGATTCATCTTCTAATATGCTGCTTCCATAAATCAGAAGGAATTCAAAATACTGTCTACGTTGTCCAATAACCATGGTAACAAATGGATGAAAGAGAAAGAGCTTCAGAATCTCTAAGCTTCCGATTCTTAGAGCAAAGGTTAAAGCTTTAAGAGGTTTTATCAGATTAAAGGCATCAAAGCTCATACTGAAGAGATAGTGCAGTGGGTAAGGTATTTGCTTGGCAAGTAATCAAGCTGGGTTAGATACCAAGGAACCTATATATGATCCCCAGTGCCCTGAGAATTTTCTGGGAATTCTGATTCTGGGAAAATCAGAAAAACTGATTTTCTACATGAACTCATAGAATCAAAACAAAAATTATTCACCAAAATTCTTATTAAAAAATGAGTGAAAGGGGGCCAGGGTGAGAGCACAGCAGATAGGGCATTTGCCTGCACACAACTGACGAGGTTTCAATTCACCGCATCCCATATGGGCCCCTGAGTCTGCCAGGAATGATTCCTGAGCGCAGAGGCAGGAGTAACTAATCCGAGTGCCACTGGGTATGACCCAAAAACAAAAACAAAACAAAAAAGTATGATGGGGCCAAAGAGATAGTACAGAGATAGTACATGCTTGCCTTGGCATGCTGTCAACGCAGGTTCAGTTCCCAACAACTTATGTGGCATGTAAGTCATTCTAGGAATGATCCCTGAGCACAGAAGCATAGCGTAAGCTCTGAGCCCCACCATATGTGCCCCCCCCACATAAAAGGATGACTTAAATATATTTTTAAAGCTTTATAATTAAAAATAAAACACGACACATTTTCATATGCTTAGATCTCTGGCTAGTAACAAACAATAGTTAACCACTTACCAAAATTCAATTACTGAAACTAAAGGGGGGAAAATCAACAGAAGGAATAGAAAAAAAAAAATAATTCCATTTTAATTTTTAACAAACACTTATATAATATAACCCATGTCCCAAGCATGGGTTTAATCATTTAAAAATATTACCTTATTTAATCCTTGTTAAATGACCCACGAGGCATAAAAAAATAATTTGCTCCAGTTCAAAAAGCTTGCAAGTTGTAAACCCAGAATACAAAACTAGGCAATATGGTTTTAGATGGCAAATAAAACAGAAAAATGTGTTTGAATTCTTTCTACAAAATAATTAAAACAAGATACTGGCACCCAAGGTGGGCTTACAGGGCTAAAGCAAATGCTAGTCATGCAGAAAGCCCGGGAGTTGATCTCCCCTACCACACGGTACCACTATGGAACAACCGGCCCACACTCTACCCTAGCCCCACCCCCTCGGTACCATGGAACCAAAACAAAATATAAGATACAAACTTATGCCTATGATACTGGCAAAGAGGAATGATTTCATTATAGCACATGTTACTAAGCATATAAATTAAAAAAGCATTTTACTTTAAAGATGAACTCAAAAATACTATTTTTTGAAGGGCAATTTTAATACGGTGTAGAAAAATTAGTAATAAATGAAGTTGTTAGACAACAATATTTTTCTTACAACTGTTCTTATAAAAGCATAGAAGATTCACTCTAACTGAGAGTGGGAGGAGATACAACTGTCCAGATGAATTATAAAATAAATTATAGGGTACTTTTTCCAACATGATACTATGCAACTCTTGAAAAGACTATGTAGGGGGCCGGGCGGTGGCGCTGGAGGTAAGGTGCCTGCACTAACCTAGGACGGACCGCGGTTCGATCCCCCGGTTCCCCATATGGTCCCCCATGCCTGCCAGGAGCGACTTCTGAGCGAATAGCCAGGAGTAACCCCTGAGCGTCACTGGGTGTGGCCCAAAAACCAAAAAAAAAAAAAAAAAATGAAAAAAGAAAAGACTATGTATTTGTATCAATGTGAAAAAATGTCTGCAATGTATTCAATCAACATTGTTGCTCACAAAATAAAACATGCCATAAAGAATACTTTCTTAAATGCAGGATGTACGTGCATGCAATGCTTTTTAAATTGTTAATTTTACCTTGCCATTACATGTATTGTGTTTGAATGGCTTCACAAAAATACAGAATAGATGAATTATAGCTTCAAAGGCTACCAAACAGAAAACATGAAATAGAGAAAGAAACAGATATGTTACGACAATTGAGTGTGTATTAAAATTGAAAGGCTTCAGAAAAGTTTCCCTCAAAATGTGCCTTTTTGTCATTTAGATTATTATAGGCTAAAGACAATTTTAGATCCAGTAGATTCAAGAAAAAAATTTACCTTTCTCTTAACTATCTAGAAACATTATGAGAAAGGATCTATCTCAAAAAAGAGGCTATTAAAAAAAATGACTGTTTATCTGAATGACCTACCAATAGGGCTAGCAGACATCAGTTACCAAATGTTTGCTCTTTTAGTCAGGTGAGATAGCCTCCTCCCCTTTGAATTAACCAGACTTTTATCTTTATCCTTAGCTCACCCCAATTTCTGTCAGGGAGTCCCGCATGCATTTCTTCGTAGTGACCCCATATGTGTGAAATTATATTTGATTTTGTCTATCTTATTAATCTATCTTATGTCATTTGAATTATTAGACCTGTCAAAGACTTCAAAAGGGTATATTCTCCAATTTTTTTCTCACCTACAATACTATATATATAAAGATCTCAAAAATAATCATGGGGACCAGAACAGTGGTGCAAGTGATAGGGCATTTACCTTGTACTCGCTAACCTAGGACAGACTGTAGTTCGATCCCTTGGCTTCCCATATAGTCCCCCAAGCCAGGAGTAATTTCTAAGTGCATAGTGAGGAATAACACCTGAGCATCACCAGGAGTGGCCCAAAACCAAAACCAAACAAACAAAAGAAATAATCATGGTGGGTAAGAACAGGGTTATAATGTTTCTATAGAATAAAAAAGTCAAACTAAAGATTTCAAGAGTTAAAAAAAATCTACTATCTTCTACTTCAAGGATAGGACTCAGTGCTAGAAATAAAAAATAATGGAGCTATCACAGATAAAGAAAATGAAAGTCTTGCTTTAACTTGCTACCTCAACTTAAGAAACTGCTCTTTTCCAAATATGCCTCAAAATTAAACAGACAAGTCAACTTATAAAAATTCTTCCAGATCTTAAAGTTTTTCATCTCATACCTTTATCTTTGTTGGGGGAGGGGGAAGGAAATACTGTACATAACCAACAATATGAGTCATAGATAAACATTTTTGTGATTAAGAAGATAGTATCTGTGGTCCTCAAACTACGGCCCGCGGGCCACATACTGTATTTGTTCCCATTTTGTTTCTTCACTTCAAAATAAGATATATGCAGTGTGCGTAGGAATTTGTTCATAGTTTTTGTTTTTACTATAGTCCGGCCTCCAACGATCTGAGGGACAGTGAACTGGCCCCCTGCTTAAAAAGTTTGAGGACCCCTGTATGATAAAGGAGAGGTTCAATTATTTGGAACTATACCTGCCTACTGCTCAGAATGCACCGGGAATCCGGCTTTTGGCATAGCGAAGTAACAGGCAAACTCAACTTCCTAGCTGTACACAGAGATACTATCAAGTGCTGTGTGTGGGACACCTGGTGATTATTTGAGATGACTTCATGTTCTTATTTTGATTTTCTCTAAAAATTACTTGACTGACTCTAAGCCATCAGACTATATAAGCCTCAGTACAAACATGAAATCATACCAAAGCAAAGATACTTGCTACCCATCAAACACAGGCAGTTTCACTATTGGCAAGTTTAGTAAAAATTTCCATAAGTGAATTAATAAGCAAAGCCTATCACAACAATCCAAAGGCCATAAGATAAAAGAGGAAAACCAGACAGAACAAGTTCTCACATTTCAAAGAGGAAAAGAATGTACAAGGTCAATAAAAGATAATCTCTAAAAGTAAAAATTGGGGCTGGAGCGGTGGCACGTGCAGTATGGTGTTTGCCTTGCACTTGCTAACCCAGGATGGACTGTGGTTCAATCCCTCAGCGTCCCCAAACCAGGAGCAATTTCTGAGTGCATAGCCAGGGGTAACCCCTGAGCGTCACTGGTGTGGGGAAAATAAAAAGTAAATATAAAAAACAAATGGCACAATTTTTATTAAAAAATTGGGGAAGCCCCATGTGGAAGGCCTTCTCTCTAACTTGGGTGTGCTGGGGGCCTTGATAGGCTCCTCGCTGCCCCCTCTTTGGCCCCAGGCCTCCAGGACTTCTGGGGTGCAGCCCAGGCGGCCAGACCAGGTGGGTTCGAAGGGGTCCCCTCCTAGATGGGGTCCCAAGTTTTCCCCGCCCTTCCCCTAGCTCTAGGGTGGGAAAAGTCCATGTGTGGGGCGGGCTGATCCTAGCTTCTGGCTCTCTGTCTATCCTTTCTTGAGCTGGAGGCAGGATCTACCCAGCATGGGGTTTTGGGAAGCCCCATGTGGAAGGCCTTCTCTCTAACTTGGGTGTGCTGGGGGCCTGGATAGGCTCCTAGCTGTCCCCTCTTTGGCCCCTGGCCCCCAGGTCTCCTGGGGTGGATAACGCGCGGTGGCTAATATATGCGCACTGCATATATTAAGAATATTCCCCATCCTTATGTTATTGTTTGTGTATCCAGAATGTCTACTTGTATTCTTCCCTTTCCCACTCCCCTACAAAGCTTATTTTTTACTCCTTTACTCTTACTGTCCCAAACACCACTAACCCACATTACCCTTTTTAACTTCAGTGCTTCACAATCCTAATCACAGACCAACACCATGTATTGTGTTTAAAAACCCCAAGATATTTCAAAAGACATACAGTGGACACGAATTTCTTTCAAATATTCTATGTATTTTTTCTTTGACATCTATAAATCTTACTAAATATTCTCTTGACAATGGCAGTTCTAACCACTTTTTATCTTCTCTTTATGAGTTGTTCAATAAGCGATTCTGGTGATAGAGTCCCCCAGTTAATGCTTTTCCAGTTAATGCTTTTGATTGAACCATGTCATTGAGTTTGTTTGACTTGTTCTTGTGCTCCTCATATTCGCCAATAACACCAAGTGGCATTGTTCCTTTTTTGCATAGGCACATTAAAATGGGAAATTACTATCCATACAAATAAGATCTTATTTAATAGAGACTGGAATACACAAATATTGTAGTGTAAAGGGACACTGACATAATGACCTGGCACAGGCCTCAGAAGAAAGGGCATTATCCATTCACCTCTGAACCATGGAAGCCATCCACGAAACATTCAAGTTCTCTATAACATCACCAGGACCCTACCACTGCTCAAAAGTCAAACACTGAGAAGACTAACAACAACAAGGACCTGCTTACAGAATAGGGCTTCGTGCATTGCCCTTTAATTATGAGGTGAGGCAGGAGGACGCTCCACATCCTAACTTCAATGCAGGATATGCAGATTCAAGGATCTTTGATACAGAAACATGATACCAACAACAGAGACTGTGTAAAAAATAAAAGTGTGTTGGTACTACAATGTATTGGATTGGACTGTCTAGCCTGCCTGGAGTCTAGAGTTGGTCTTATGCCAGGAAACTTCAGGAATAGGGTCTCTTTGTATTTAGGCCAAGGTTATTTCTTTCCATGCCCCTCATATTTTGGTGGGCCTATGCAAACAGCAATTGCCACTCTAACATCGTTTTTTACTGTGCTCCTTTGATTCTAATCCTTACAAAAAACCCACTTAAATTTTCGAGGTTAACTTAAACTAATATGCATGTACATGGAAATGTTAAAAAATAGTTTGCCTCTAATGTTTAAGGAGTTACATAAGTTTTATGGCTTTAGATAGCCTTGTGTGCTGTTAAGAAACATTATAATGCATATAATTATATAATATTATAATTATAATATCTGGGGACTTGACAAACAAAGTAATTATACATGGATTCTGTTTTTTTGTTTGTTTGTTTGGTTGATTGGTTGGTTTTTGGGTCACACTTGGCAGTGCTCAGGGGTTGCTCCTGGCTCCATGCTCAGAAATTGCTCCTGGCAGGCACAGGGGACCATATGAGGCACCGGGATTCGAACCGATGACCTTTTGCATGAAAGGCAAACGCCTTACCTCCATGCTATCTCCCGGGCCCCACATGGATTCTGTTTTATTTATCTTAATGTTCATTGGCCGAACGTTTAAAGTTAACATATCAGCAAGGGGACTTCTTCTGAGAATTATGTTACTTGTGATTGTCCTTCCACTGTAACCTTACCTTGTCCTCTCTCTTTGCATCTTTGTTCTCATAGTTAAAAATAAAAAAAATATTAAAAAATTTTTTTGAATTTTTTAAAAATAATTGTAGAGTTTACATTCTATTAAAATAATCAGATTTTTGGGCTGAAGAGATAGTACAGATTGCCTAGTACCAACTGACCCAGGTTTGATTCCCAGCACCACATGTGGTCCCCCAAGTAATCTCTGAATGCAAAGCCAGGAATAAGCCCTGAACACCGTTGAGTATGATCAAAACCAATAATCAGAAATTTTTACAAAGGTAAGAATTCATTAGTTCTTAAAACCTAAAAGAGGGGGCCAGAGCCATGGTGCAAGTCTAACCTAGGACAGACCACAGTTCTGTCCCCTAACATCCCATATGGTCCCCCAAGCCAGGAGCGAATTTTGAGTGGATAGCCAGGAGTAAGCCCTAAGTATCACTGGGTGTGACCCCAAAACAAACAAACAAACAAAAAATCTAGGAGGGGGCAAGCAGGAAAATGGAGATGATTAAAATGCACCCAAATAAATTATATGGGTACAATATAGTATTAGACAATTTTCAAAGACTAAGACATTAAGTTAAAATAATAAAGCAGGGGCCAGAGAGAAAGTACAGGGGGTAAGACACTTGCCTTTCATGTGGACAACCTGGATTTGATCCTCAGCAACCCATATGGTTTCCTGAAACTTCCAGGAGTGATTCCTGAGTTCAGAGCAAGAAGTAGCCCCTTAATATTGCTGGATGTGGTTCAAAAACCAAATAAAGCAACATATGTAAAATTTCTTTTTTTCTTTTATCAATATTTTCCAATTTTTCTACAGTGTATATTCGATCCATCTTTAATATTACTTTAATTTTTCAAAATCAAGCAGGATGGAATAGCGGGTGGCATCTTAAAATTGCATCAGTAAGGCCAGATGGTAATGTGATGGTCATATTAAATCTTGGTCATTACATTTGGTAGAGAAATCAGACAACTGTCACCTCTTTGCAATTTCAGGCTATAAACTACTCAAGGTCTACTGTGGAAAAATAAAAACCTTGGGCTTTGTTTAACTTGAGTATATAATTGTTAACTTCTCAGAACTAAAATTCAATCAGAGTAAAATTCAGAGTGTAAACTGTGCTTTCTTACTATACTTATCTTGGAATTTGTTTCCAATCTTGATCCAGCCAATTCAGTAAACTACACATTCCCGACAAGTAGTCCAACCCATTATGTCCAATCCATTATAACCACTATCAAAAGATAGCATCATTTTTGAGGGCAGCATGCTCTAGATTACAAAGAATATAACTGGTGTCAAATCTAGTAATATAATGCTCCCAAACTCACTTTAAAATAGTTTTCTTATACAAATAAACTAAGACTGGAGAATCAAAAGGCAGCAGTTCTGTTCTTGTTCTTCTTACTTTACTCTAGCATAGCACTGTAATCCTCACAAAGGACAAGTATCAGACACAGAGTAGTCTCACTGATCTATGGGTTGTAAGAAAACTTAAGTACATTATTGTACTGGCTCACAATATGAAGCTCACCACAGAGTAGTGGTGCAATTAGGGAAATTACTACACTAACAACTATCATGAACATCTTAATGAGTGAGAGAAGTAGAATGCCTGTCTCAAATACAGGCAGGGGTTGTGAGAGAAGGGAGATGGGGGCATTGGTGGAAGGAATGTTGAACTGGTGAAGAGGATGCTCTTTTTTGTGACTGAAATCCAACTACAGTCAAGTTTGTAATCATGGTGTTTAAATAAAGATATTATTTTAAAAAAAACAATGGACAGGTATCTCCAACTCAGTATTAGTCATTTTAATAGCTAATATGAAATGAGCTGTCACCAGAGGGGGAGGATATTAAGGAAATAGTGTATACATAGATCCATGATTTCAACTATAAATAGGGGTTCTCAAATTGGTGTTTTCCATCAGGTCTAAGGCTACCCAACTGGTATATCATGCCTATCCTACAGGACAAACATGAGCAACATCTACATTCTCCGAAGAATACATTTAGATCATGTGCTACTGAAACAAAAGTCATTCACATTAGAATCTGATAACCTCCTAACCTCTATCTGCAAGGTTGCATGGAATCAAGATTTTTGTATCTGTTGTATAGTATTTAAAGTTCAGAGTTCCTCTTTTATGAAATGTAACTATGTCACATGAAAATAAATGTTTATGGGAACAAAGAAAATATTCATGACAATGGTTGTCTGTAAACTAGGTCTCTATAAAATAAAACCTATTTTATATAGAAAAGCAGCAATCTACAAAACTTGTGTAACAAATTAACTTAGTCCAAAAATATGTCTTTTATTGTTTATATTTTCCTATTACATCTCCTATAAATTTATCCATATTCCTACGAAAGGGGCCTAAGGAAGAAAGTGTTGTTTGAAATATTTTTGCTACATCCTTCTCGATGATTCAGCTTGGTTGTAACTTGCTGCAGGTCTTATTTGCCAGAGAAAATGGAAAATTCAAAATAAGCTGTGATTTCACTTTCTTCTGTTCCCTAATTATGCCCCTTTCACAGGAAACAATTAGTTACAACAGATAATTCTGTTCCATTACATATAAGTGTCTGACATGATGAAAGCTATTTGTTCCTTTCTCTATTCTTTCAACCTTTACATTTTCCCCAAACATAGAAAGCCTTCATAAAGAATGAAGTAAGGGGCTTCTACAAAGAGACCTACATTAATCAAGAATGTATGAGATGAAACAAGTTTTGAGATATTAAAAACTTAGCAAACTATACTTAAAAATGTATTAGAGTCTGGGGCTGGAGTGATAATGCAGCATAGCACAGACAGACCAGATAGGATGTAAAGATAATACAGCGCTTACATGTCGCTGACCCAGATTCAATACCCCTGGCATCTTGTATTGTCCCCAATCACTGTCATGAGTGATCTCTGAGCATAGAGCCAAAAGCCCTGAGCATTATCAGTTGTGCCTCCCTTCTGAGAAATCTATTAAGATTCCTAAAATCTCTTCTGCAACAGATACAACAGTTTAACTTTACAAAGAACAAGGACAACTATAGTTATTAAAACAGGCTAAAAGGAAAATAACAAATGCCAAAGTACCAAGTATCACCATATGATAGATAAATGATTCAAAGTTTTTCCAGTGTTGTTACGAGAAAATGAGTAAAGCTAATCCTTGGTATCTCAAGCTGATGGAGACTCAATAGTATAGATAGAAAGTCATGGAACAAAGTGTCTAGGTTCATTCTTCTGTCTGAGATCAGTCCTTCTTTCTCTTCAAAAGAAAAAGAATAAGGTATCTTGAAGGATTTGTTTTTTCTTTGAGGTGCCACAACAGTTTTCTAAATGATAAAACTTTTATAGATTAGCAGAAGTCAAATATTAAGCTAAACACTTGAGGGAAGGTGATTAACCATGGCAACATTCCTATAAGTCAGTTTAGCAAGGATGTGCAATTTACACAAGTTCAAGAAAACAAAAAGGTAATAAAACTGGGGTTTGAATCTATCTTCTAATTCTAAAGTTTATGCTTTTTTTTTTTTTTTTTTTGGTCACACCTGGCAGTGCTCAGGGGTCACTCCTGGCTCCATGCTCAGAAATTGCTCCTGGCAGGCTCGGGGGGACCATATGGGGCACCGGGATTCGAACCGATGACCTTTTGCATGAAAGGCAAATGCCTTACCTCCATGCTATCTCCCGGGCCCGGGCCCCTAAAGTTTATGCTTTTTAAAAATACCTGATGATACACTAAATGAGGGACAACTTACGAAGAGGTGATACAAGAACTCATCAAAGCAAAGGAGAAAGCAAACTCTCCTCTTACTGAACCAGTCTGGCTCCATTCTATGTTTAAATCACAACCCGATGTTTTTAAAGACTCTCATTCTTAAAGTGTGTGGGAGGGGTACGGGAGGGCCCTTAAATTAAATTATTTCTGCTTGTTTTGTTACTTGGAAAACAGTTTTTGGAGTCAGTGCACAATGAAATACTAAATATTCATAGCTCAGCAAGACAGTCAGTCACTATACTACATTCCTAAATAATAGTCTACAACCAGAGAAAACCGGCAATGCAGTACAGAATAACCAAAAACAGCTTCATATTTTCTGGATAAAACAAAGCATCGTTTGTATGGAGGCATTTTTAGAAAGATTTACTGAAAACCAGACTGCAGCCTGGAATGGCTTAAAATACCACATTTAACAATCACATCAATGGTTTTTTTTAAACTTTAGGAGCAAACAGCTTCCTTTTACTACAAATTCAAAGTGAAGGATTAGATGCAAAGCTAATAGATTAACTCAGTACACACTCAAGCTTAGAAACTATCCAATGCCTTAATTAACACCATTACAAGTGTACTTAGTCAACCAGCTGGGTTTTAATGACAAAAAGGTGAAGGTCAAATGTTTTTTTAAAAATAAATTGCTTCAAACTAAGCCCCCCTGCTGAAAAAAAGGAACACAAATAATTAAACTCAAAGGAAAAGACTAATAAACAATTATTTTGGCATATTAAACCTTTCCTTAATCAGACTATATTTTAATTGAGGAAGTACCACAATTAAAAGTTTGCTGAACTTTAAGAACTCTGTTCTTCTGCTTCAACTTGAAGTCACTTTTACAGAAGTTTCCAAACTTATTTGGCCTACAGTCTTCTTTACAGGGAAAAAAAAAAATCATTCAGCACCCTTCTGGAAATAGACCTTCTTTACAGAAATAAAAAGAAAGTGCACTTCAATTGCACTTGAGGCTACTAAACACCCCCCAACTGTTCCAGAAGCATCCCCCCTCACCCTCAGGAGGACATCATCTGCTTTGGGAAACACATTCCATACCACTGTTCAGGGCAAAAAGATTAAGAGTTTCAGGGCCATGACTAGCTTTTTCCTAGGAAAGACACAGACAAATGCTACACACACCTTTAGAATAAAGGCTTTATTTATTTATTTATTTAGAATAAAGGCTAAAATAGCAATAAAATTATCATCACCTATATTAGATAAAATGGTACTTTTGGGCACCAGAGGAGAAGGGAAAAGCAAAGCAGGAGTTGAATACAAAACTCTGACCAAAAGTTGTATTCAATATGTGGATACCAAGTGAACTTTATATTAGATATCTGTGCCTGATTGGTTTTTTAAGCAGAAGAGAACTGCACAGGATCCACACAGAATTCTCTATAATATGCATCTTGTTAGGAAGTATGGTCTACTTTGCCCTAGGAATATACAAATACAAACTTGCCCATATTCTCTTGCGGCTAGAATCCATACATTGGAATGAGGCTCAGCCATTGCAATCGTTCATCTGCTCCAATTTATAACATTCCCTAAGCTTGTATTTTCCTCAAGATGAATATTTGCTTTTATGTGGGTTTCTTTTTCTGAGCTCCAAATGATGCTCAGGGGCCTGGAAAGCATTTCTGGTTATAGCCAACCATGCCATCAGTTAAATACTAGGGTCCAAAGATACAGTCCTGCCCAAACCTGAACTGACAGGGACCATTCAAAGTCACCCCAATAGTGCTTTGAGGAGAGCCTATAGGTCAGACCTGGCAGTGCTTGAGAAGTAAAATAGAGCAGGGTATCATACCTGGGTCAAGTACCTGCAAAGCAGTATCTCTCCAGTGCAAGGTAAAATTTTTGTTATTGGTGTAGTTTTTGGATTACACCTGTGCACAGAGGTAGCTCCTGGTTCTGCACTCTGGAACGGGCTCTATATGGAAAGCTGGGGACTGAGCCCAGATTAATTGTGTGCATGGTCCTACCTGCTATGCTATCACTCTGACCCTTCAAGGTGAAAATGTTTAATCAACTGATTGTGCTGTGTTTAAAACAAATTTATTTTATGGCAGGGCTACTGAGGTTGTAAAAATACACAGCAAAAAGCTGTTATAAAACAGGAATTCTGAGTATGATGTATCAATGTATAGGTTCATCAACAGCAGAGTATCACTGCAGTGGGGTAATACTAGGCAGAGGGTATTTAGAAAAACCTATTTTCCTCTTAATGTACAGATAATTTTGCAAGAGCTGAAGATCTTCCTGGCTAAAGATCATTAATCTGCCCTTTCGGGAAGAAAACATTTCTTCTTAATCAGTTGTTCCTTTAAGACACTTAGCAAAGTCTCATTTTTTTTTTTTACTTTAAAGCTCACTTATTTCTTAGGTCAATAAAGTTTATTTCCTTTGCAAAATGAACCCTTTTTCCTATTTATGTCCTAAATAGTTCTGCTATACAGATAAGACACTAATTTCCTATGGTGCTTATATATAACCACTATAAACTCTTATTAGATTCATAGTCATATCATAGCATACATTAATAGATTAATTAATTTTTCAAGTAACCTTTTAAAAGTTTTAATAGCCATAACCTAAAGATTTCTGCCAGTAAAGGTCATTTAAGAGACAATGACTTACAATGGAATACTATGCAACTAAGGAATGATGAAAACATGCAATTTTCTGCAATGTGGAACTGGAAGGCACGTGTTGAGTGATGCAAGCCAGAGCAAAAAGACAAACACAAGATGATATCACTTACTTGTGGTCTATAGAAAAACTGTATCAGAAAATATAACACAGGAAAAAGGGGATGCTTAGTTCACCCTTAAATCCAGAGCCTGTGGAGAAGACAAGGCAGAAAGAAAGAAAGAAGATAGAGAAGGGAAGTAATGAAAATTGAGGTCAAGACTTCAGTTATGTTGGTGCTATGGGAGAGTAATATAATTATACATCAAAATCATAAATTCAACAACACTGAAAACATGAGCTGCAGTCATGAAACTTGGTAATGTACCTGCCAAGATAGCAGGCAGGGCTTGGAAGAAAGGGGAGTTGAGGGATGATGAAGTATGGGAACACTGGTGATAGAAGTTCACGCTGGTGGTGGCATTGGTGTTGATATATTACATGTCTAAAACTCAACTATCAATAACTTTGTAAACTAAGGTTAATTTAAAAAAATTTAATTCCAAGGTCAATCAACAGGGGAAAAATAAGAGACATGGGAGACAACTATATCTGGATAACTTCAAAATAAAAACGCCTTATTTCTTTGTTTAGTTCTCACGTAAGAGCAAGGAAGAATGAAATAATTGCCTTTGTCTAATGTGCCCCATTTAATGGTTTAATATTGATTTTTTTCTTTTTGCTTCCTTAATCTAATTCAAGGTCAAGATATAAGGCTCATTTGCAATAAAGGAATATTAGGGATAGGTAAATGTACTTTCTCTCCCCTGCAAAAAAATTGAAGTATTCCATTTCACTCTCTAGATAGATATGATACTTATGCCCTACAGAATACATTTATGTTCATTTCTAAGTATTTTCTAGATTTAAAAGTAGTGATTCTTGACTAGTTTCAGAGTTCATTCATGCCTTCCATACTATACATAGTTATCTCACTATGCATAGTATTTCAAATATCCTTATACACTTATAACATGGATTTTAGTATTAATTTAATTTTTCTTATTTTTTCTTCTATAACTAGTTAAAATTTTACCAAGAGCTTAAAGTAAAATACAAGTGGTATTTTTTTAAAGATAGGAGTTGAAGAAATAACAATCTGTCAATACTTCTGAAAAACACATTTCTTTGGAAGTATCCTCAATTTAACTCAGAGATTAAATTTTTCAACTTCCCAAAATAGGTTCAACGTGAAAGTTTAGTTTAAGGCTATCTATGAAAAGAATCTACAAAGGACTTTAAAAGCTGAACTCAATAATTCAGACACATATATTTTCTAAATTTCTATGGCTGTCCTTTCATGTACATAAAAATGATTTTTCCCTTGTCTTTGCACAAAGATTGGTTAAATTAAAAACAGAGCAAAATTTTTCCATATTGCAGAAGATATTATTATTGAAGCTTTAAAGCAGTCTCAATAGATTATTCAGCTTTAATTTACAGAGAAACAGCTACAATTTACTTACATAATGAGAGTTGGCACAGAGCTCACATACAAATGGTCAAATTCCAATTATTTTCCTCAATCATCTTGTGACATAACTTCATTAAGTTTTAAAATTCCATCTGCTTTGTTCCCCAATGACTACGACCAGGTTCTAGTTAAGCGGGAAAAGGCACATACCATACAGATATTTTGTGAGAAATGTTCCCAGTGCTTTTTCAAGTTGATTTGCATCAGTAAAAAGTCACAGTGTGGGAATTGTATTGGGAAAGGAAAAATAAAAAAGATTCAGAAAAAAAGCAGTATTTGTTTCTAAAGACCAAAAAACCCAGGCTCAAAAACTGGAAGCTAAAGGCACAAACTCTGCTCACCGCCTGGCCCATCAGAAAAGCAGAGTCTAACAATCATTCACTAGATGGGTTACTTCACACAAGTCTGGCACTGGTCAAAGAGGATGGAAGACCTACTCTGAAAGAAATACTAAGTAGGGAGCTTTGGCTCTGGAAAAAAAATGACCGCCTGCTTGACAGTTCCAGCTCTACAGACAGCTTAGGTTATTATGCTGGAACTTACATTATGCTGGAAATTATAAAGGCATTTGAAGCAGCACAGCAAGTTCCTAGTGCAGGTGAGTCTAAATTATGGAAGAGGAGGCTTAGATCCAGCAGAGGATGAATATCCCGCTGGATAAACATTGTATGAAGTGAAAATTCTTCATTGTAGCAATTCTAATTAATTTACTCAAAGCCAGCAGTTGCTTTTATAAGGTTAAGAGCTAACAATTACTTCCTGTTCTATTATTTTTTCTTTTCTTCCTACCTGCTTATCTAAGACTTTCTTAAAGTAATTTTAACAACTTTATAACAGTCTGTAGTTTTTAAGGTATTTTTGTCATTTACAAAGAGTTGGTTTAAGGACCAGTAAGAAATCTATCTGGGGGGCTGGAGAGAAAATACAGTAGGCAAAGGACTTGACTTACATGTACCAAAATGAGCCTTACAAAGAATGATCCCTTAACAAAGAGTCAGGAGTAAGCCCTAAGAACTGCTGGGTGCGCCAGCTCCCTCCCCAAATCCATCTATACACAAAATTATCAGAATTTTTATAAATCCTCTATTATATAAATATAGAAACAACTTATTGCAAAGATGGTATTACACGATCTTTTAAATTCACTATAATTAGTAAAATTGAAAAATAAATTAGGAAATGGAGCAATAGCCTAGTGGATAGCGTATTTTCTTTGCATGCTGGCCAACCCGGGTTCAATCACATAGTCCCCCGAGCATCACCAGAAGTAATTCCTGAGTAAAGAGCCAAGAATAACCCCTGAGCATTGCCTGGTATAGCCCAAAGCAGCAACAACCACCACAAAAAATAAATGAGTATTGAGTATTAATAATAAAGTCGACTATAATCCTATAATATATTGTTAGTAATTATACTTATTTCTACTTGACAAAAATTAAAACTGAAAAGTGTAGCTCAACGTTAAAGTGTTTGCCTGGCATGCATGAAGCTTGTAGTTTGATCCCCAGCACTGCCACACATCCCCAAAACCCAACTTTGAGACACCCCACACACTGTAAGACAACAAAGGGAAGTGGGAAAGAAGATTTTCTAGAAATTATAATTATTTGAAATCCAATTCAGAAAGCCAACCTTTCTATTATGACTGATTAAAATAATACTACAGAGTAAAATGACATATTTCATATAAATTAAACCATGTTAACATATTTTAATTGTGCTAAAAGTAAGGCCATATATAATTTTTTTTAGCCAAAGAATTGGGGTGTAAAACAAAGTCACCAACGTGACTTCCAGAGGTTTACCACATGGAATGTGATATAAAATCACCAAGAATCACATATACAACAGAACTCTATACTAGGAATGAAACTCAACCCAAATTAAGTAGCTCTCATCTTAATGAAACCTAGCAGTCTGCCTAGCAATCTGGCACTGAGCAGGGCCACACCTGTTAGGAGGAAAATTTGATACTCAGAGATGACAGCCAGTCAGTCAGCAGTTGTTCAAACATATAAAATGCAATTGTGTGTGGGAAAAGGGAAAGGGCTTTCTAGAAACCAAATTCCTGGACACACCTGCTATTCCTTAATGTCTGTGACTCTGCTTCGGTCTGAATGGCCTGTTAAAATTATGAACTTTAAAAGTCTTCTGGGCAACGATAAGGTTCATGGCCCAAATTCAATTTTCAACTCACTTTTCCTAGGAAAACTAAGCACTATACTCAATGTATTTAGTTTCTCAGTATCCAGCACATTTACTCTTTGTTCCAACGAGATCACATCTCTGACTCATTCTGAAGCAATGAAACCTGCCCAACCTGAGTGAGTGGGGGCTGCTGCCCCATTGCACACATACCTGCTTCCTTCTTGCTTCCCTTTCCTCCCTCTCGGCTCTTCTTCAGCACAGCCTTTAACATTTTCAACACGCTTTTGCTTTGGAAGAGAAAATGGAGAAAGAGGGAATTAAGGAACTTATATATACTGCACATTGACAAAAGAACCAACTTGTATTCAAATTTACAGTGTGCAAATTTCTTGAGATTTACATTCATTTTCTATGACTCAACTGAGAAAATAAATGCTAAAAAGTTGAGTGTTGATAACTTTTGAAAAGTGATCAGAAGGATACCATCTTGTTAGAAAAGTTAAAAAACCATAGTAAGTGCATTCTCAGCATTCCTTATCTAATTACGGTTACAAGCTAAATTTAAACTGTTACTAAAACATCTTTAGCACAGAAAAATAGGTCTCCTAAACACAGTTCATCAAAAGAAAACAAAAAAACAGAATCAGGGATTCAAGTGTTTAGTGGGTAGGATGTTTTCCTTACATGCAGCCAACAGGGCTTCAATCCTTGACACCCAATATGGTCCCTCCCAGGAGCACCAGGAGAGATCCTTGAGTGCAGACACAGGAGTAAGCCCTGAGTAGATGTAGTTCAAAACCAAAACAAAACAAAAAACCAGAATCAAAAAGGTAACCAGTTGGAATGGTGGTTGGAATAAAACATAACTTAAAGAAAAGAACATAACTTGTAAACATCTGTGAAATTCAGTGAAAATACTTTTTTATATGTGCTATCAGGAAGTTAAAGCATGCTGGATACTGAGAAACAAAATACATTGCTTAGCTTTCCTGTGAGAAGTGGCTTTGAAATTTGAGTTTAGGTCATGAACCTTCATGCACAATACAATGAATTTTTATGATACAAGAGTTCTATGAGTGGGGAGTGGAATGGGAAGTTGAGAATAGGCCTGAATCACGGTGAAAGGATCTTTTCAATCTTTCTCAGCCAGAAATCATATTGCCGCCAGTGCTCTCCCTGTGGACCCAATGGGCCACAGGTGAAAAATTCACATAAATGGGGGCGGGGGAACATATAGGACAATTAGTAGGGGCCAATTAGTAGGACAAAGGGGATCACAGAAAATAAACAAGGTTGCAAGAAGACTATGTTAGGAGAAAGGTTAAGAAACAGTTATTAAAAGAAAAGACTGAAACCCAACTACAAGCATATTTGTAATCAAGGTGTTTAAATATAGTAATTTTAAAGAAAAGAATATATACTCAACTAAGTAAAAAAAAAAGGTTGTATCTTTTAAGCACATTTTTATTGCTGCGAATAAAAACAACAAGCTAGGCCTAAAATAAACCACAAATAAAAACACCCTTAGAATAGGAGACAGACAAAAATAACCATTATTTCGTCCTTTGGGCATCTCCTTTTAGTTTCTTCTTCTCACTAACTAAACAGATGAGAGAGCTGAAAAGCAAGGAACAGTAACAAACCTGAATGGACAATGTTACCCATCACACCCTTCAGAATGAGCTGAATAGAAGGGAGACAGCAAAACTGCTGTTTTGGGAGAAGAAAGGGGAACCACACTTGCCTACTCTTAGCTCAATGGCTCAGGTGGTCTCAGTATAACATTCACAACAAACTGATCCCTTTGTAATCGCATATTTTCAGGGAAAGGACTGAGGAGCCTCGATGTGCTGCGATTTACAAAAAGAGCACATGCACCAGGGTGACCTTTCTTATCATTCAGTCCATGCCTATATTTATTTTTACAAGCCCTTAGTTTTTTCCTGATGAAACCCTGGGAGGGGACACTGGGAAGTGGGAAATGGGGGTGGGGAGGGTGTTGTCATTGACAAGGAGATCAGAATCCAAGGTTGAATTCACGCTCCAAGCCAGGGTCTGTTGTAGCCTCTCCAAAGAGCGTTAGGCAACAGCAAACAAGCAAAAGAACCAACCAACCAACCTTAGAGACACAACCAAGAGAAACAAAACATGGAGAAAGTCACAGTGAAATTTATTAGGGTTCAATCATTTTAAAAACAAGGTTTTACACGCACACAGAATAGGGATTTCAGCACAATCCTTTGAGGAAAGAGAGGGGCATGCTAGGTCACACCTTATAATACTACTGGCTGTGTTCAGCAGTAAATCTTGGTGGTGATCAGAAAATCATATAGTGTCATAGACACAATTGGGTCAGCCTGACTGCCAAAATCTTTTGTTTGTTTTGTTTTTTGTTTTTGGGGTCACACACAGTGATGCTCAGGGGTTACTCCTGGCTATGCACTCAGAAATCACTCCTGGCTTAGGGGACCATATGGGATGCCAGGGGATCGAACCTCAGTCTGTCCTAGGTCAGCTGCTTACAAGGCAAATGCCCTACCACTGTGCCACCGCTCTGGCCCCAAAGTGCCTTACTTTTTGTACTACCTTTCCAACTCATCACAGACTATTTCTCTTTTAAACTGTGGCTCTAGAGGAAAAATAAATTGCTGCTCAAGGGGTAAGAGACAGTACAGAGTACTGTGTCTGTTTTGCATATGAACCCACCTCACCCCCATCCCACCAGCCCCATTAGAACTCCAGTACCATGCATGTATGGTGCCTGGACCATTTCCAGGGTCAATCCTGAGCACCATCAGCTGTGGCCCAAACACCTTCCCATCCTGAAAACAAATAAAATATAAATGACTTGAGGGCCAGAGAGACAGTTCAATGAATGGGGTTGCCTTGCATTGTGTTGACCAGGGTTAAATCCCAGCATCTGATATGGTTCCACTGAGCACCACTAGATATGAGTCTAGAGTGCAGAGCTGGAGTAATCCCTGAGCACCACTGGGTATAGCCCAAAATCAAACAAGCAAGCAAACAATCAAAAATTACTTGGATGAGCCCATGTGAAAAGACTTTATTTCATGTAAAAGCAAAAATCAATTTTGGAAGAGGGCCATGGTATTATTCTATGGGGGAATTGTGATTATACAAATTTGTCCCCACAACAAATTTTTAATTTTTTTAAATGCCATAAAATTGAGTAGCTTAAAAAGTAACAGGCAATTCTTATACATCAATAATGATAGAAAAGAAATGGACATTAAAAAAAAACAATCCCATTCACATTAGTGTCACACAAACTCAAATATCTTGGAGTCTACTTAACTAAAGAGATGAAGGACCTATACAAAGAAAATTACAAAACCTTGCTTCAAGAAATAAAAGCGGACATAAGGAAATGGAGACCCATACCCTGCTCATGGATTGGCAGGATTAACATCATTAAAACTGCAATGTCCCCAAATCATTGCACAGATTTAATGCAATCATACTCCTGACATTCTTCAAAGAAGTGAATCAAACACACCTGAAATTCATTTGGAACAATAAACATCCATGAATAGCTAAAGCAACCTGTAGGAAAAGGAATATGGGAGACATCACTTTACCCAACTTTAAATTATATTACAAAGCTATAGTCATTAAAACAGCATGGATATTGGAAATAAAGACAGGCCTTCAGATCAGTGGA
>PVKC010016188.1:0-20974 GCA_004027635.1 Crocidura indochinensis
TAATCCCATCAAAAAATGGGGAGAGGAAATGAACAGACACTTTGATAAAAAAGAAATACAAATGGCCAAAAGGCACATGAGAAAATGCTCCTCATCACTGATCATCAGGGAGATGCAAATCAAAACAACGATGAGATACCATCTCACACCACAGAGATTAGCACACATCACAAAGAATGAGAACAATCGGTGCTGGCAGTGCTGTGGAGAGAAAGGAACTCTTATCCACTGCTGGTGGGAATGCTGTCTAGTCCAACCTCTATGGAGAGCTATTTGGAGATTCCTCCAAAAACTGGAAATTGAGCTCCCATTTGACCCAGCTATTCCACTCCTAGGGATATACCCTAAGAACACAAGAATGCAGTACAAAAATCCCTTCCTCACACCTATATTTATTGCAGCACTATTCACAATAGCCAGACTCTGGAAACAACCAAGATGCCCTTCAACAGACAAATGGCTAAAGAAACTATGGTACACATACACAATGGAATATTATGCAGCCGTCAGGAGAGATGAAGTCATGAAATTTTCCTATACATGGATGTACATGGAATCTATTATGCTGAGTGAAATAAGTCAGAGGGAGAGAGAAAGATGCAGAATGATTTCACTCATCTATGGGTTTTAAGAAAAATAAAAAATCTTCTTTGCAACAACAACAACAACAAAAAAGAAATACAAGTTCACTAGTAAACTCTTAGTCAGGAATGCAATATTAAGAAGTTAATATTTGATTTTAGTGTAATACATTAATCAGAGAAATGCAATATAGATGATTTGTGAATACATACCTTGCCAGGTCCCTAAGACAAAAAATTTTTACACTAACATACTCAAAAAGCAAAATATTGCAATTAATGTGAATGTATTGTTAGATAGAATATATGTATATTGATATTTAAAAAACAATATGAAGCAGCAGTAAATATTTCAAGTGTAAGGTAATTCGGTTATTTTTTCACAATTTAAAAAATTTTATGTTGCTATGCTTTACCAAGTTCTTCATGATTCAGTTATTTCAGCCATTAAATGCTCAAATACCAATCCCACCCCAGTGGGACCTTCCCTCCACTATTGTCCCCCGTTTCCCTCCCACATCCCTAATCTTCCCCTTTACAGACACAAATAAATTTACTTCATGTTGCTTGTTAAAAAAATGTTTTAAACTATGTAAATACATAATTTCAAATGTAATACATTATATTAAATAGTGATGTTATTTTTATTATGTAAAGATGTTAATGGAAACACTATTGTTGGGAAATTGTATAAGTAATAAATAAGAGTTATTAAATAAATAAAAAAAAGAAAAAATATAATTCACATCCCATGGTTCTAAGATTAGGGTGGATGCTTCTAGAAATAAAGGTAACAGTTGGCAATATTTTGCATAGGCACAGAAAAAGTTGGGAAAATATAAAGACAAAATTTTGCCTAAAAATAAGGTATCCCTACCCTCAAAGCATCCTGCCTTAAGATCATCTACAAGCTGGGCCGGAGAGATAGCATGGAGGTAAGGCATTTGCCTTTCATGTAGAAGGTCGGTGGTTTGAATCCAGGCATCCCATATGATCCCCTGAGCTTGCCAGAAGAGATTTATGAGCATAGAGACAGGAGTAACCCCTGAGCGCTGCCGGGTATGACCCCCCCCCAAAAAAAAAGATCATTTACAGGCTAAAGGCCCACTAATTTATCTAACCCCATAGTCTTTCTTCAAGGTCTCAGGAAAGGTTCTCCTCAAACACAGTTTCACTGTGTAACACTGTCAGGTTAGCATGTTAGCCCATCCTAGGACAAGTAAGTGCCAACACAGTTCCATTTATTCCTAGATGATCTCCAATTTTCCTAGGATGACCTGCCTTTATGGTCTTCCTGTAACATCAGGATTGTCTAGACTTGTCAAATCTACAGATGCTAAGGTCAAATCAAAATGATGAGCTGGAAGGTAGCCTTGGGCCTCACATACTCTATAAGAGTGTCCTGTTAGAAAGGGTCTGCCCTATCCTGCCTGTAATAAAGCAACCTCCAAAAATTCCAAAAAATATATATACATATATGTATAAAATATTTACCATAATTCATATAGCTATTACATACATTTTGAAGATTGAGAAAAAGTTATGCCTAGATCTGAAGAATGTGAAATTATGCTTGTAATTTTTTATTTTAAAAACAATTTATTGTAAATTTTATTTTTTTAGTTTTGTGTTTTGGGACCACATCTGATGGTACTGAGGGACCATAAGGTATTAGGAGATGAATTCTGGCCTCCTACATGTAACGTAGGTTGAGATATTTCTCTGGCCCCAAATAAGTTTTGTTTTACATTTATTTATTTAAAGAAACTCAATTGAGACCTACAGTGGATGAGGCACATGCTTTTCTGGTAGTCAACCAACCATGGCACCCACTTTATAGTTCCTTGAACCCAATGCAGAGTCCTGAGTATTGCTGAGAATAACTCCTTAAAAAAGCAAAAAATAAATAAACAACTTTAATAAAAAACTAAAATTTTCTCACACAGAAAGTAGGTTGAGATATGCTAATTGTGATTACTATAGATTAATATCATGTTTTAAAAATTCCTGACTTTGAGGGAAGGACTAATTGAGGCAAAAAGTATGGCTGTGATGAGATGGGTTTAATATGGCTTGAAATTAGAAACATTTGATCAAACTTGGGAAACACTCCAAAACATATGAAACTTTTTGAGCCCATTTCTAATACAGGATTATAAATCTGTACACTGCTGAAAACATGTTCCTCCTGGGGTGTTAGACTTCTGTGTGCCAGCCCATCTCCTCTTCCCAACATGCCTGGCATTCTAGAAGTTTGCCTAAGCAAAATCAGAAGAAAAAAGGTGAGCAGGTCTCATCCAAAATCATCTGCAGCCAAACAGATGTGGTAAGAGTGATGTCTGTGGTAAATGAGGCACCTGGCTACTGCCTGCCCTATTCTGGAAAGTGCACCCAGAGAGTTCCTTTGGAAATGAGTCAAGTGGTCCATGATGGGAGGAGCTGATTTACTCATCTAAATTTAGGCAGGAGGCATTGAAACTACCCCCACTCATCAAGGTTTATGCAAGGCCATTATAATATTTCCACATTATGTCTGCCTTTATTAATTCATTCAAGCAGTCTATTTGCTTTTTGGCCCAGTGTAGCCCATTGAACAGACATCTTAATTGAGCTGTTCATAATGATGCCTAGATCTTTTCCGTGAAATGTGCCAGCTCATTCAGAGCCCATCAGACCCATTAGTGTGAGAGAACTTGAACAGTCTTCTCCAATATGCTTTACTTTGCTTGGGAATGCCTTGGCTCTGCATAATCTGATCAAACTCACTTTTATTTTCTTTGAAAAATATCTTAAATCCATCCAGTGTTGCTGCAAGTATTAAAGTGAACAATATAGTTGAATTATTCAAATAATAAAATTTGAGTCATTAGGAAAAGTTTAGTTTTTTTCTTTAGGACTTTGATTTTCAGTTTCTTTGATCAGCCAGGCCCTAAAAGTTTGTATTTTTAAATCTTTCATATCTACATTGTCTACCTTAAAAAATGCTCAAGAGGTCCCCAATATGAAGATTATTTGAATGTATAAAATCCCACTTATAGAAATTACATTCAGTATTTGTTCAGAATAATGGATTCATAATTCTATATATAAATGCGGTGAAAAGCTAATTTTATTTATAGTTTATGACTTGAAATTACTGACAGAAATTGAAGCTATTTTTACATTTTGATGAAATTTTGAATTAAAACATTTTTAATATGACCCTGGAATATAAGATGGTAAGGGCTCTATAGGTTCTATTCTGCTAAGATATATATAATATATGAGATAGGATAAATTTAAGTTTTATTAAAGAGATTTATGTCTAATATATCATATAAGAGAAAGACTTATGTTCTAAGATATCCCAATGCCAACTGAGATCTATGCTTTGTATCATTTTCATAAAACTATATATAATAAATAATTACATACGAACATATGACAGTTGAGTTAATTTTCGTACTTTGAGTTAATTTTAATACTTCTATATAATACTTATAGTAACAGTAGCAATGATATACATAGTGATAAAATAAATATATTTGTATTTGAGAGTAACTTTCTTCAGGTAAAATTGTCAGATGTGATTTGATTCTTCATCTGTATAGTCTTAAAGGTAATTGTTAGTTAAAGATAATGAAAGAAACCCATTTAGATTCTATGTGCCAAAAACATGTTTTCATAAGTTTACATGTACTTTACCAAACTCAGATGTCCCTCTGAAATCATTGGGGGATTGTGGTCATCAAGGGTGATCAAGTGAATTGTTTATTGGTAAAGCTTTCTCTTGGAGGATATGTTAAAAAATCATAAACAATTGGAAATTTGATAAATGGTCTTGCTGCTAATGATATCAGTTTTACATGTTGTGTATGTGACAGATTTAAAAGCCAACTTTGGAATGTGGTTTGCCCACTCACATCTTTTCTAATAGCATCAATTACTTCCACATTCCTGGTTCTTCTCAAACTCCTTGGGGAATGTTGGCATTTACTAGTGAACAATGTCATTTCCAAAGAACAAACTACAAAGAAAAAGATAAGAATGTCTTCCATTCATTTTATTATTAAAAAATACCTATACTGGGGCCCGGGAGATAGCATGGAGGTAAGGCGTTTGCCTTTCATGCAAAAGGTCATCAGTTCGAATCCCGGAGTCCCATATGGTCCCCCGTGCCTGCCAGGAGCAATTCCTGAGGATGGAGCCAGGAGTAACCCCTGAGCACTGCCGGGTGTGACCCAAAAAAAAAAAAACAAAAACAAAACAAAAAAAAAACCTATACTGTCTACATATATATACATATATATAGTATCAGTGCATTGGAAACTCATGGAATTAGATGAAGAAATTAAAAAAATAATACTGTGATGTCACTTTTATTCGCTACTTTCAAATTTAAATTTTTGGAATTAAAATTTGTAGTATGACCTAAGAACACAACATGTTAAGTCTTAACACAAATAAATTCAATAGTTTATGTATACAATGTTAAAAGCATAATGTTATATATGTAAAATACAAATTTTGTTATGTAGTCTGAATAGTCAATCTCTGTGACAAGTGTGTTTTGTTAATTATCTCATAAGCATATGCATATTTAATCAAATCTTGGCTTATTTTAAAAGGCATAAGTGTGGAGAAATATCCATTGCTATGAAAAATAAATATCTAATGTCTGTGTGGAGTCAGGCAGGCAAAGACTCAATGATCTAATTTTTTCTTTTTCAATTCCAGGATCCTAATTATTACATTGAAAATCTCAGTATTTTCTGAAATATATAACCATTTACTTAACTCAACAAAAATATATATGGATAAACTTCAACAACATGTATTTCATATACAAAGTATATATAAAATAGTTGCATAAGCTAATAAACTAAAATTTTTGGAAAGAAAAAAATGAGGAATTATGAGAGTGAATTTGGTGTAGAATTAAAGTAAGAAAAAAAGCCATGAATTAAAGGAATGTGACATCGAGAAATCTATCCTCAAATTGTGAAAAATATATATACTTTTGCTATTTTATGAGGGTCACACCCTGTAGCGCTCTGGGGTTACTCCTGGCTCTATGCTCAGAAATCACTTCTGGTAGGCGTGGAGGACCATATGGGATGCTGAGATTTGAACACCGTTCTTCTGCGTGCAAGGCAAACACCCTACCTCCATGCCATCTCTCTGGCCTCCAAATTGTAAAAAATATTTTATGTCTTTCATGTTGTTAAGATTTACTCATTTGGAAAAATGTTGATCAGATAAGTGAAAAGGAATCTGGAAATACGTGAGCAAGCATTAAATATTTTCAATAATCTTGAACAATAAGCATAATTTATAAACAGACCAATAGATGTATGCTATATAGAGGTCAATAAAATTTTAAAATGTTCAAAATTCATTGACTTCTTTTGAAAATGAAAACTCAATTCAATTAAAAATTTTGAAAACTTTTCTTTCCTCTATGAATAGGAAAAAGAACATTTTTTAAATTTAATATGACTCTTGTACACAGTAATTACAACAGGTCTACTAAGTGATTTGAGAAAATAACAGTATAAAGTCTGCAAATAAAAGTACAAATTGTGCAATAAAAGTATAAAATAAGAAAAGTGTGAACACTGAAAATTAGATGATCTATAAATATAACTCTAAATTTTTGTTTTGTTTTGTTTTTGGTAGGGAGTTAAGATGAGGGGTCATACTGGGCAATTTTTGGGGATTACTTCTGGCTCTGTGCTCAGGAATCTCTCTTGGTGGACACTGGAGAAGATATGGAGTGTTGGTCACATGTAATGTAAATGCCCTACTTGCTGTGCTATAGCTCCTGCCCCTATACCCTTTAAATTTTAATAGTAGCTATTGGTTGAAGTACTTTTAAATTACTGGCCACTGCAATAAAAATGACCAAGTAATGACTACAGAAAATAGACTGCGAATATTTGATAGATTTCCTATAGACTGAACCTCGTGTCATTATTGAAATATCCTTGTACTCTGACGTTGGAGATGAGTCAAGAAAGCAAAGGTTAAGACTGTTGCCCCAGTAAGAAGCATGAGGGAGTTAGACTAATGTACTTTAGCACTCAAGGCCACCTTTAGAAATGACATGCAGCCTTCCAAGCACTGTGCATGGCATCCAAACACATTCTCATTGTATCAGGATCAATTTCAAAGGAGAAGAACAAGACTGGGGCATTAGTGATATTAATTGATATTCTCACAAAACAAGTGATAATATCCTCTTTCCCAGATGCCTAACTATGATAAAAAAAAACTACAGAATTTATAAGAACCCTTGGAAGAATGGAAAATAAGAAATCCTGATTTGTCAGAAAACATTCATTTGTCGAAAAAGAAAAATTCAGCCTTTCGCCTCTAGGTAGAATGGTACTCAAAGCAGATGATTTATTTGTTGAAAAAAAAACAACAACCCAGAAAGCTTCTCTCTCTTTCAGCATATCTAAATTCTAAAATTTTTTTCTACTACATAAGCAAAGTAAATAAATCCAATATCAAATTAGCAACTAAAATTAATAATGAATGAAGAATGAATATCACTTCATTTGTATGGGGCTTGAGAGTTGACAGTGGTTTTATGTTCTTAATCTCATTTGGTCTAGTTGATAGCCTGCAAAGTAAGCAAGCCAAAGGCTCTTTCTTCATACGAAAATATAGACAGCTCTGAAATGTCATCCTTAAGTAATCAGAGATTTATCCAAATAATCAGTAGAAAGTTATTACTTGTCACCCACTTGACATCCCATTTTCTTTGGAGTGGATTTCTGAAAGTATGTGAGGGATATATGAAGTCAGAGATGCAGGATTGAGGGGAGCACTAACCCCTTTTTGTTATGTACCTAATTTTATTTTTTCCACATAAATTTTGTATGCATTTATTAACATTTACATCCATATATTCATTCAATCATTCTACAACATATGGTATTTGAACACTGGTTTCTTTGCTTGCATCTTTTGTACCAAACAAATTATTATTTTATTTATATTTTTAAAATATATTTAAGCATCATGATTACAAACATGTTTGTAGTTGAGTTTTAGTTATAAAAAAGAACAACTCCCTTCACCAGTTAAAATTCTCACATCAATGCCCCCCAATTCCATCCTCCCCACCTCTTGCCTGTATTCAAGATAGGCATTCTACTTCTTTCACTCATTACCATTGTCATGATAGTTGTTAGTGTAGCTATTTCTCTAACTGCACTCTCCACTCTTTGTGATAAGCTTAATATTATGGCCAGTCCTTCCAGCCCTCATCTCTATTGTCTTTGTGTATTATTACAATAATGTCATTTATTTTTCTTAAAACCCATAGATGAGTGAGACTACCTTTGATATAGCCAAGGAATGAGTGTGCCCACCCACACCTGGAGAATGGAGAGGAAAAAAGAAAATAAGAGTGAATTCTTTTTTTTTTTTTTTGTAGTTTTTGGGTCACACCCGGCAGCGCTCAGGGGTTACTCCTGGATCCATGCTCAGAAATCGCTCCTGGCAGGCACAGGGGACCATATGGGGCACCGGGATTCGAACCGATGACCTTTTGCATGAAAGGCAAACGCCTTACTCCATGCTATCTCCCGGGCCCCAAGAGTGAATTCTTAAACATTTATGTTAGCATCACAGAAAAGAAGAGTTTAACTGATGACATCTTAATCCAGACAATTGGAAAAAATGGTAAAGTTTTCTACTCCAGGTTCATTTTTGCTGAGAATGTTTATAGTTGTATAAAATAGGTATATAAAGCAGACATTTACTGGTAATAAACCAAAAATTCATTAAAATATTTTTGCACAACCCCACATTTAATTACATGAACTTTGGAGTTGTGACTCAGTTTTAAAAGCTACAATTTCAGTGGTATAGAAGAGTAAAGATCTGTAGTTAGAATAACCTTTTAATATCTAATTCATGAGTTGGTAGAGGTAACAGTTCAGGTTTTAGAACAGAGTTTTATTCCCAGTTACATCTGAAAATGTGGATGGAAATCCATGCCAAAATCCAGTCTCTCTAGGACAGAGGAGAGAGGAACAGGGAAAGAAATAATGGAGAGGCTTGGAGCAGCTTTCCCTTCCCTTCAGCTAGACAGCTGCTGACATTCTCATTGTATCAGGATCACTATGGGCATCAAGTACCCCACAGAGGCCTCTGAGGATATCTGTGGACAATTTGAGAAAAGCATCATGAGACGACATCCTGGCTCCCCTATGGGCTAACTTTACCTAGATGGTGAAAGCATTTTTATAGTCATTTGCAATGTTAGCATGGTTTGAGGCATAGGAAACTTTCTCAATAAACAGTAAAAACACTCTGGACAAACCTGAATAGAAAAATATTTCTAGTTAACTCTATCATTATAGAACAGAGTGGCTTGTTTGGGTCTGAGTATCCAGACCACTGAGAGTGGTCAGTCTGAGGATTTTGATTTCTTCGCAAAGTTCTTAGTTCTTTACCAATTTTTACAAAGCTCTCGGAAGGGCTAGCTAGGAATAATTGGATTTTTTCTCTTCTTTTTTTCCTTCCTTCCTTCTTTGTTCTTATTTTCTCTTTCTTTTCCTTTCTTCTTCCTTCCTTCCTTCCTTTCTTCTTCCTTCCTTCCTTTCTTTTTATTTCTTTCTTCTTTCTCTTTCTTTCTTTCTTTCTTTCTTTCTTTCTTTCTTTCTTTCTTTCTTTCTTTCTTTCTTTCTTTCTTTCTTTCTTTCTTTCTTTCTTTCCTTTCTTTCTCTCTCTTTCTTCTCTCACTTTCTTTTCCTTTCCTTTCTTTTCTTCTTTCTCTTACTTAAATATTATTCATTTTACATATTAAAAAAGTGAGAAAAATAGATAAAGTTGGTAGGTTCAAAGCAATCTCATTTCTATCTGAAGCACCTGCAACATTCACCAAATAATTATATTTAATTTTACTTATTTCACTATTTATTTAAATTTTTATTTTGATCATATTGGCTTACATATCTTTCACAGTAATATTTTAGGTACATAGTAACATTGAATCAGGGGAATACCCATCACCAAATTTGTCCTCCACCCATCCCTGTTCCCTTCCTGAAACCCATATCCCCCACCATCATGCCCTTGTTTTCCCCTCTATTTGAGAGGTGGAGCTTGATAATTCAAGTTATGTGGTTTCATTTGAAGGAAAGAAAAGCAATAGAATGGAGTGAAAAGTAAGAAAAATAAAAAATAAAAATAAATAAAATAAGCTGAAAATGGCACAGTCCTTCTAGAGGTTTTTGACTTCAGTTTGAGCGAGGACATGAAAAAGGTAATTGAAACTTCACATCAATACAGAAAAAATATCCAGGGAGCACTACAGCAATAAAGACAAGCACCGCACAATAGTCTCGGTTCTGAAATCAAACTGTGCTGGAGTACAAAAAGAAAGATAAAGATAAAATAAAATAAAATAAAATTGGAGACATCAACTTCAATATTTACACCAAAATAAAGACGTCGATAAAAATCAATCAATCAATAAATATATATGTGGAGAAATGATTATTTTGTGCTTTCTTTTCCCTACATAGGCACAGTAACTATTGACGATATTATAGAGGGAATTCCTGTGGCCTAGGAGATATAGGGTTTCTCCACCCCTGAAGTATACTGTCATGGGATTAACTATAGACTTCTTGCATGATCATTTACTCTCCCCTCGGTGCTTTTTTTGGTGAATTATTTCACTATTTTAAGCATTTTGAACTAGGGTTTCTTTAAAAGTGCGTAGTTTTCTCTCAGGTACCAGAGATAATGAAGATAGTAAGAGGAGAATGAATAGCAATGTATGCTATTATTCAACACCCTTTAATGTTCTCCTTAAGCGTTTTTATACTGTTTCCACAGCTGGCCTATGAGACAAATATTGCTATTGTCCACATTTTCCAACATCTAGAGAAAGAGATTACAGAATTTTGGATTTAAAATACAAATACATCAGTAGATTTCCAGACTTGTTTTCCAATTAGCTCTCCTGTCACACCAGTGTCACAGAATAAGAATGAATGAGACACCAGTGTCTTAAATGAATAAGACACTGATGCCCAAATCAGTTAAATCAGTTGCCCAAGGGTGTACTTCTGTTTTATGACAGGCCTAGGATAAATTCAAGTTATGTCACATGAATTTATCTTTCAACTACATGTTTTCTTAATTATAATTAAGAGAGCAAAGTAGTATGCCCTAGAAATAAAAATATATAAAGTAAATAAGGTCTAGTAAAAATGTATTCAATGATATAAAATGTATATGAAGAGTTAAGTAAATAAATTGTGTAGTAATTTCAATATAAATAAATATATATAAGTTTTATGTTTATATACACATACATGATTCTAGATACATAAATAACAATTTAATACATAGTACCCATTATAAAGTATCATCCTAGGAAGTAAAATAATATACAGATATCCAAAATTCTTGAACGCTAGCCACACTTCCACATAACCAAGTTTATGTCAATGATTTGAAACCACTTTGATCTCAGCTTCTACAAAAGATCCGAAGAAGGTACCTATTAAAATTTCATAGGTCATAATTAATGATCTGCTCATAAAATTGCTTCTAATATCTCTGGCTCTAGATAGACAGCTTACCTGCAGGGAGAATTTTCTTTGCAGCAACACTTGGAAGCTCATAAATTGGCTTGGTTTAGTAATTTAGTGGAGAGGAAAAAAAATTCCTTCTCTCTGAACCAATGATCTCAAAATAAGTTTACTGCTACAAGATATGGAGAGTTTGTTATATATCTGCTTTCTAAATCTACTACACTGGTGAGAGATCTTGAAATATATGTGAATCCCATTCCTAGCTATTTCCCATTTTCATGTCCCGCTGCCTGTACTCGGTGCCTCATAGATATAGGCCACATACCATGAGCATAAGAAACATATGCTGCTTTGATATCTCTGCTGCATGCAGTTCAGTGTGAGGAGCAAGGAGCAACTTAAGGTTTGTTGAATAAAAACATTTCCTTTCACCTACTTCATCTTTCTCCTTTCCCCTATCTCCCTCTTCTGCTGTATCTCAAAGCTCCTCCATCCTCCCCCAATAACAATCCCTAATCACTGGTGTCAAGACAAGCATTTTACCACCATGTTGGCTTCCTTAACATTTCAACATGTTCTTTTCTCAACTCTTCATGAAAATGATATGCAGAAGCAATAGATTTGTTTGGCTATACTTTACCAATGCACAGTAAATTTAGTATGGGTTCTTGAAATGATAAATATAAAATATTAGGTATAAAAATATCAAGTTTTAAGTGAAAAAAAGTAGTCTATTGACCAATCTATTTCTGGTTATTTTCACTGTAGTTTCTCTTCTACTATTGGCTGTTGACTTAACTTAGCATTTTATCTGAGCTATTTTAATTTATTTACATAGTTTTTGTGGTAAAGTATGTCATTAGCTGGTAGGAAAGACATTCATTGAATATGCTTGGGTACTATAACCAAGGAACACACCAAAACCAATGTATTGTAACCAAGGAACACACCAAAACCAATGTATTGGTTTTCCAGACCTCATAGAAATAGGCTAAGGAGGGAAGTGGGGGTGGAGATGTTAAATGTAATAGTGAAGATATAATTTACATTTGGTTATTAACTTAACCAATGTTGTCAATAGTGTATTTTTCCTTTACCTCGGGGCTATCTAAAAATGGAGGAATGATCTCCAATCTAAT
The DNA here is from genome assembly GCA_004027635.1 of Crocidura indochinensis. NCBI lineage: Eukaryota > Metazoa > Chordata > Mammalia > Eulipotyphla > Soricidae > Crocidura > Crocidura indochinensis. The sequence goes on from PVKC010016188.1 coordinate 12,265, forward strand.
CAACTGGCACCTGCCATTCATGGCATGAATTATGCTATGCTAAAACTTGATAGAGCAACCCTTCTTGTGTAGACTTTGAACCATCACCACTTGGAAATTGCATCTCAAGAAATCAGAATCAAATATGACACATCGACCTAAAGTGGGGAAGGGTCAATAGCCCATTAGCAGTTCCCCTGGGAATTTGTGTTATAAGTGACCTTCAGTTTCTACTGCCACTCTAACCCAACTGCCTCAAAGCTGTTTGGGGAAGAGACAAACTAATCACTTGCATATACTAAATTTGCTGCAGGCCATAGTGTGATAAATTGTCCAATTTCACTAAGCAAGGTAGCTCGAAAAAAAAAAAGAAAGAAAATTCAGACTCACCGAATATAAAGTCATTGTGTAGTCAGGTCTTCAGCTACTCTGCAGGATTTAAAGTGTCTACATTTTTCTGGCCATGTTTACAACTCACTGGGGGATGGTGCATAAAAGGTATAACTTCGGATGATTCCTCCATATTTAGAAAACAACTGTCATGTGAGTCTCTCTGGCCAGAAGAACTTGACTTTTTAAAAATGGATTTGTCATCTCATTGATTTGTAGGATGCAATTTTTTTTTATCATTTTATTCTTTGAAGAAACCGAAGTATGGAGTTTGAACTGAAAGAATAAAGTCAATTTAGAATATACTTTTGGACAAGTAATTCTGACAGCCCATGAAACATCTTTCATTGGCTTTAAGATATAAACAGTAATTTGAGATATAATAATGTTGGATATTATTAATGATGAAATAAAAAATTGTACTACCTGATCTGGCATAGTTGTCCCCAGCCCACCACTGGGAGCTTCTTTATCTAAGCAAATAGAGGGGAACCAGAGAGCAGGAATCTCAGAGGTGACTCTTACACATCAGACTGATTTAATGCAGCCACTCAAATACTGGTATGGGCACATACAAAAATCCTCCTATAACTATGAAAATTGGCTTGCTGAATTGCGATTATTTCATGCATATAACCACAATCTTCAATCACTGTCTAGTTCAGGTACATTGATGTGTTATCAACTATAAGACACTTGAAACTGTAAACACTAAGTTAGAACTCGGTCAGTTAGATCTTGGTACCACAGCAGCTATAAGGCAGTATTTCTCCTGTTGTCATTTAGATTACACTATTTAGAACCATGGGCACCAGTTTGATCTTGCAAGCATTTGAGAAAGACTCCTTTCCTCAGACAAGAAATGCAAAATGGAGCAAGGAAAACCTCTTCAATAAGTGGTGCTGGGACAACTGATTAGTCACATGTAAAAAAGAAAACGTAGACCTCCATCGAACGCCATGCACAAAGGTCAAATCCAAAATGATTAAGGACCTTGATATCAGACCCCAAACCTTAAGATATATAGAAGAACATGTAGGTAAAACATTCCATGACATTGAGACTAAAGGCATCTTCAAGGAGGAAACAGCACTGTCCAAGCAAGTGGAAGCAGAGATAAACAGATGGGACTATATTAAGTGGCGAAGCTTCTGCACCTCAAAGGAAATAATGAAAAGGGATGAGCACGGCTAGTTGATTGAGAAATTCTAGGTTAAAAACAATAGATACTTTTTTAAATAGGATTTCTCTAAGCTTCCAAAACCAATGTGTATAGAGAAATATCTCATGCCCAATAGACACCAAAATTATCTGTCAAAATATTTTTTGTAATCTAACAGAATTTCATGGGTCTGCTACTCCATGCACATACTTTGTCAAATATTTTATATAATAAATTTCAAGTGACTACTGAAAAATTAGTCTTTTAAAATGTCCTGCCAGAGTTATAGTACAATGGGTAGGTGGTTTCCTTGCATACTGCTGACTGATGTTTGATCCTGGGCACCCAATATCCAGGAGTGATATTAATGCCAGGAATGATGCCTGAGAATAAAGCTAGGAGTAAGTCCTGACCAATACAAGGTGTGGCCCCAAGACAACAACTAAATGACCTTTATATCAACTATAGTGAAGTTACTATAAAGAGTATAAAAAAACTGTGATGGTAGCATTATAAAAGAATATATAAAATATTTTTATAAAATACAAAGACCTGCGTACTGGACAGGGCATTCTGTGTTGCCCTTTAATTGCCACTCCGCACCATCCTGACTTCAATGTAGGATATACAGATTCCAGGATCTTCAATACAGAAACATGATACCAACAACAGAGACTGTGTGAAAAATAAAACTGTATGGGCACTACAGACTATGACCTGGATTGGACAAACTAGTTTGCCTGGAGCCTAGAATTGGTCTTATTTCAGGAAACTTCAGGGGTAGGGTCTCCTTGTATTTAGGCCAAAGGTTTTCCTTTCCATATCCCCCACACTTTGGGGGACCCATGCAAACGATAATTGTCACTCCAATATTGTTTTTACAGTGCTCCTTTGACTCTAAACCTTTAAGAAACCACTAGTAAAAATATCTGGAACTGCAAAAAAATGGTTTACATTAGTGTTAACATATATACTTTTAATTACATTAGCATTCTGGGGAATAAAGAAGGGCGACAAGGGATATATGCTTGGGAACAAGGATGAAGGGAGGACAACACTGATGGTGGAAAGGCCCTCATTTATTGTCACTGTGTACCTTAAATATCACTGTGTAAGATTTGTAATTCACTTTGATCACAATAAAAATTAAAATATAAAAATATTTTATAAAATAGTTTTATTTTTATAAAACTTTAAGATGATCCACTATCATGAAGCCATTTCGGAAAAATTCCAGATGAGTATTGAACTTTAAGTAAGAAAGGAACAATATTGGCTTCACCTGTTTTTTCCTATCCTTAGATTATCTGGCCAACTTTGAGGGGTGGCCTATATTAAGAGATGTCTCCAAAACTGTGAAATTTGGTTGGAAGATGACAATCTCATAATTTGTAATTTGTTCTCATATGACAAAGTAGCTCCTGGGAACTAAAATGAGTATGTAAGAGAAACTCACTAGGAAATAAATGTGGCCACCGGACAACTTGTTGAGATGGCAACTTTTGGAAAGCATTGATATTCTCAAAAAGATCTTTATCTGGAGTGCGCTTAATAAGACTTCATTTTGCTCCTGAACAAATTCTCATGATTATGGTTTATGGAAAGAGACCTCTCAACATTTCTAGAAACTGTAGGTATATATATATATAAAATTTTGGGGTTAACAGGAGTAATTTGGAAAGCTACAATAAATAGCTCAGCAAAGCAATCAAACATAATTTTTATTTATGTATTGTTATATTTGCTTTTGGAAACATTAAAAACTATCATTAGCCAAATAACAACTATTCATCCACAGCCTCTTGCTTATTTGTATAATCTATTTCTCACTTTACCTTTGTCTTACAACCTCACTGACTAGCCTAATATAGAACATTCATCACTTTTAACAGACATCCCCGATATCTTCACATTAGCAGAAAGACAAATAAATACTCCACATAGTTCGCCTCCAAAAATGAATCAAAATTTGAAGTTCAACTTGACTTTAAAAGGAAGAGAAAAATTTATCCAAGTATTTTCTGCTTCTATAAAAATCCTGCATTCTAGACTCAAGGTACACTTATTAGGGAAAACAATTTCCAATGTTCAGTTTCCTGAAAATCAGGGTAATACATGTTTGCAACCAAACAGTAACTGAAAATATACATTCTTTCCTAACTTAAGTAAAACCCCACCTGAAAATACAGTTGTGCCAATAAGCAAGTAAAAGGCTTCAGAGTTGTATTCAGTTGCATTTTCAAGCAGTAATGTCTGTATTTCTAAATTTCTTAACTAAATAAAATTGTTGTAGGTGTTTTTTGCTTACCTACCTGAATACAAAAATGTGTTCTCCAAAAGTATTTTATTTGATTTTTAATATAGTGAAGTAGAAGGCATGACCCGGGAGAGATTTGAATCAGCACCATTTTCTGTATTTTACAGGTCAAGAAATAGAACTTTTATACTTCCGTTTCCCCAAATTCTACATTCTATCAATATATATGCTACTTCAAAAAATAGCTAATGCTTTTAAAGCCAGAAGCATTTTGTGTATTCATCATTTCTCACCAAATATAAGAACTGCCATAGAATTGCCTAGCTTTTAAAATTACATAGCAGAATTAAATAAGCTCAAGACTAAGCAGAAAAAAAGGAATACTGAAGTTAGAAGAAGAAAAATGAACATAGCTTAGAGTTTGTGCTGACAAGCCTAGTTGTAGTCTTCTCTTTAGGCCAGATTATTCCTACAATACTTAAGTTTGTCTTATTGCACCAGAAACTCTAACTTTTATCCTTGGACTGCTGAGTACCTATGCCCTGTCTGAAAAATGGGGTGAGGAGGATACTAGTTCTTATGTTCTAACACTTGAGGTCAATCAATAGGCCATCACAACAAATGATCAGTATCCAAAGCTGCTTCTCTACCCCACCATTGTATGGCAAAGAGGAATAAAGTGTGAGGACTTTTGTAGGAAGTAGCTATGATATTGATTTTCAGAGGATAATACTTTCTGTTTTGTTTAAGGTAACTCACCAAGCACTCATAGAAGCAGGGAGAAATCATACTCTAACTGCTTAGAATATGGCTGATGAGGAAAAAGTATAGCAAAATAACTTCTTGTTTCAGAAAGGAAATTTTTTTCTGAGAAAGTTCTCTTGGTGGAAAAAGTTACAATGAATGGAGAAGTTGCCAAGGCTTGCCAAGATCCTAGAAAGATGGAACAATGTCTTTGAAAAGATGCCAAGGATGGGCCCGGGAGATAGCATGGAGGTAAGGCGTTTGCCTTTCATGCAAAAGGTCATCGGTTCGAATGCCGGTGCCCCATATGGTCCCCCGTGCCTGCCAGGAGCGATTTCTGAGCATGGAGCCAGGAGTAACCCCTGAGCGCTGCCGGGTGTGACCCAAAAAAACCAAAAAAAAAAAAAAAAAAAAAGATGCCAAGGAAATTTTCGAAAACTGCAGACTTGTGACGTCTTTCTGTTAAAGCCATCTTAGGTTCTAGAAATACTAAAAATATTAAACTTGAAGAAATTCGTTTCTTTTATGTTCAAATAGTTTATTAAACATTGCATTGAAACATTTATGTTTAAATAATTTAAACATTATGTTTAAATCCTGCATCATTAGCAAACATAGCAAATGTATTTGCTATATTTGTACAAATATCTAAACAGACCACATTAAGTTTAAAAAAAACATACACAAACCTTACTACTGTGAATGGTTTGTAATCCACTTTGGTCAAAATAAAAATTATCAATAAAAAATAAATGTAACATACCTCCTTAATATTTTACAAATATTGTTAGTTTTTTGTGAAGTGTTAAGCTCTCATTATTGACAAATATATAAATCATATTATACTTACTAATGAGTAAATGTATTTTTCTGTAAAAAAAAAAAACCAAAACAAAACCAAAACACAGCAGGTAGGATATTTGCCTTGAACATGGCTGACTCTTGCCATCTCTTCCAGTCCCACAAGCATCACTAGGAGTCATTTTTGAGTGCAGAGCCAACAGTAATCTCTAAGAATCAGAGGATGTGGTCCCAAAACAAAACAAACATAAAAACAGCTTGCTAAAAGCCAAACTACTCCAAAATAAAAAGCTCTTTCAAAAACTTTTTTTCAGTAAACTTAAAATTTTATTATCAAGTAGGTCATTTTATGCCATATCTATTTGTTACTGTCCTGTTACAGTATATAGAGTCCCTTCAAAAGAAATCAAATTGTGTTAAGTCTAATATTATATATGTTTCTATTACCTTAGTGCTATATTAATTCACTATTAATATTATCACCATCATTAAAATGAATATTTGTAGTAGTCAACTTCTTTTCCCTAATTTCTTGATAATATATAGAGGAGCCAGCTTTAGAATTATGATCCCCGTGAGCTGACAAGGAAGGTGAATCCTGATGAGCTGAAATGATTTATTCTCACAATCAAAATTGAGTCCTGAACTGAGCCGAGATAAACCATAGGTCCTTACTCACATGAAGTATTTATACTTTTTAAAGATTTTAAATAAAAAATTTTTGCTTCTACCCACAATATTCATTAGTTCTAATCATATTATGGTCCCAATGTAGCTATTTTAAAGTGAAATTAAAAGGCAGCCTAGCTATGGAGGGTAAGAGTTATTGAAAGAGGTGTCTAGAGAGTCATTTAAAATTTTCAAGTTAAAAAAAGTGTGTGAGGGAGAGAATGGTCTTTCCTTTTAAAAATAAAAAAATTAAATATAGAAATAGTTTAATTTACATTAATGATCTGCAATCTTTAGAACAATTTTAACCATTTTAAAGTGAAAGTAAAACAATTTTAAGCATTTTATGTGGATCAGTAAATGGCGATAATAATTATAAATCTTAGAAAGCCACATATATGTATGTGTGTGCGTGTCCTATGTAATCATGTATAAAAGTGAAGTTGGCAATGTTTCTGGTCTGAAAACTTTCATTCATACAGCACAAGCCATCATTCTGAGCTCTTATGAGCATAGAACTACTATTATCACTTTGTTTGTGACCTTGAAGGTTTTTCCTTTATGTCTCTGATATCCTAACCACCTTTAATTAGATCCCCAGGAGAAAACAAATCCTCAACAGCTTTTTCAGGGAGAATAGGACCAAAAAAGATTTAGAAAATAAGGATCCTGGATGTCCATGATAATACCCCTGTGGAGTCGTTGCTACCTTGGAGGAGAAATAACTTCTGAACTGTATTCCAAAGTAGTATTTATTCTTGACTCTTGAGTTGTACTACGAAAGTATAGGGAACATCAACTAAATTTGGCTTCTTGCTGCTAAGCCAAGTCTCTATTAAAGGACCAAGTAGTATAGGTCCTCATGGCTTCAATAACTTAACTGGAGAGAGAGAAAAGGAAGATGGAAAGGAAGACATATCTGAACCCCATAGGAGTAAATCAAACTTCATATAACAAACAGAGGCATCTCATGACCACCAAATGTTTCTACTAAGTTGAGGTTGCAGTCAAGAAAGGAACACATTTCCCAGTAGAAATGCTTTGAATTGCAGACTTGATGCAAATAATCTACTTGCTTTCAAGCTCGAGAATCCACTAATAGAAAGGACTCCCACAGAAGAACACACATGTCATGCATAGCCAGAAATTAATGGACTTTATAGAAACTCCATGATACTTTTGAACATGCCATGAAAAAAGCCTTTCAAAGATTTCCCCTCCCATTGCTGATTTAGAATGCAGGCGTGCAATGAACAGAACACTTGATTGCGCTACAAAAAATAGCACCTGACCAAGTTTAATATCTTAGCTATAATCCCAAATCTCTTAAAATCAATAGTTAATGGTCATTATGTGTTAATCTCATACTTTAAGAGAGGTCTGTGGCGTGTACTTGGCTTCGTCTGACAGAGCAATACTGTGGAAAGAATTTCAACTTTCAACCTTATTTTTAAAGATAATGGTGGATTTTTTACATGTCTGCAGAGAATTGGTTCTAGCAATGCCATTATGTGTTATACATATTAGAGAAGGGGCATGGCATGTACTCAGAGAGCTTTAGAGGGAATTAGAGTGCTACAAATGATCATCTTTCTTGGGCCGGTAAAAAGTCCACTTTGATTTAGCACCAGAGAAATTGTTAACAGAAACTTCTTTGCACATTGTATATAAACAGCATAGCCCGACCTGTATCAACTTTATGCTCCAATAAACAAGACAATAATGACAAATTATCAGAGCAGGCCTCAGATGTGACCCTCAATTGGGAGAGCAGCAATTTAATGAAGACAAAAGCTAGGTGAAAGCTGCTAATATCATTTACTGATAAACAGATTTTCTCGAGAGGCTCCTAGCTGAATCCCCCAAGGACCCATAAACCTGCATAATTCCATTTAAAATATTGTGCAATTCACTAAATTAGTCTTTGAACATCCTTACTATCCAATTACGAAGCCCCAGCATGGACAGAATAATGAAATTTTTCAAACTGTGGAATGCATGTGGTCTTAACAAACTTATGACAAACACCAAAATTAGCTTTCAATTTTGAGGCCAGTGTAGCTCCTTTTAATACCTCAAGTCAGAGTGGCAACAATAAAACACTATTGCAGAACTAACCAGGACAGAAGAAAAATAAATCTTGACTTATTCAGAATTCTGAACACGATCTACCTTCAGGAAAAAAAAATCATAAGAAGTTGAATGATGTTTTGCATTTGCAAGCTATTTGGTCGCTTAAAATCTAGTAAAAGCTTTACTGAATAAAGGGTACAAAATACCTCCTGGACAGTTCTATCTTCCAGGCAGGCAGAAAATGGTGAGAGTTTGAGGAAGTGAAATTTATTTCTGTTCAAGCATTGCAAGCTGCATTATTAAAGTCATTTGTCATGGTTTGAATATTTCTGCCTGATTCACCATTAAATTGGCCTTCTAATTACCAACTTTGTCATGAAAGTGGTCTGGCTGTTTCATTCACCAGAAAACTTAAATTCTTTAATCATCACTTGCTTCACACACACACACATATGGGAAAGAGAAAGGAAAAATAACCAAAATATTTTTAATTCTAAAATATTGCAATAAATATCAGTGCATTTATTTATACTGAAATGATCACAGTTTACATTCTTAAGATGTTGACAAGTTACATTGAAAGTAAATTATTCTTTTTGCTTTTTTTTTTTTTTTTTTTTGTGGGGGTTTTTGGG
>PVKC010016189.1:0-20979 GCA_004027635.1 Crocidura indochinensis
GTATTAGACTTATAAGAGCTCTCCAGAGATAGTTGATATATAACGTGTTAATTTAAGCATCCAATATTTTTTCACACATGTCAAAATCAGTTAGATCAGGGAAAATAGTGCACATGTCTCACCTGATTATAAATTTCCAGTGTCATTTATCATCTGTAGTGAAAACTAATTGCTACTAACTGGTATTTGATTGAAGCAGCAAAGAAGTGGATATGTTCTGTTTCACTAATTGATTCAAGTTGGATTTGGGCCAAGTTTTATAACCTAAAGTACAATAATAAGGTAATAATTGATTGAATACAAGCAGATCCATATGGCAGAATAAAGTGAAGCTATCAAAATCATATTTTAGGATATTACTTAGTAAAATTAGGACAGTTCTATATAAATTTATTATCATTATATAGTGTATAAGATCTAGATTTATCTTCGTGATCTTAAATTCTACCAATTTGTTTCCTCCGAAACTGTACTTTACCTCTCAAACATAGTATTTACTGTCATTACATTTGTGGCATTGCTTTTAATCTTATTTTGAAAAATGTCAGACTTTTCCACTGTCAGGGCAATGCATTATTTGTTCCTGTTGCTTGAAAGATTCCTTTACCTTCTTAGGATTTGTACCTTCTTGACACCAAAAAGGTCTTTCATTAGCCATTACTCACTTGCAAATTTATCATAATATTCTATTTATTTTTTGTTTTTGATGGGGGTGGGCTCATACAGCAGTGCTCACTGGTTACTCTTGGCTCTTTTCTTAGAAATCACTGCTGGCAGGCTCAGGGTACTGTATGGGTAGCAGGGGATAGGATTTGGGTCCATCTCGGTTTGGTCCAGGGTCAGCACATGCAAGGCAAACATCCTACCTGCTGTTCATTTAACTCTAGTCCCAATGTTCTATTTCTTGATATTACCTTACACAGTTTTAATTTATTTTTATACCTTTTAATAGATGTAAAACTGCTTAAAGCCAGTACATTGGTAAAGGGTGGTGTACATTTGATTATGACTAAAACACAAGTATGAACACCTTTGAAACCATGGTGTTAAAATAATGATTATTATAAAAAATAGTATATTTGGCCAAAGATTTAACACAGAAAGTAAGATATGTGTCTTACACACAATCACCTTGAATTCTAACTTCAACACCACAAAATGGTATCTTAAGAACCACCAGAGGTATCCTTGGACTCGAGGTAGGAATAGTCCCTGTGAAACACTAGTTAAACTCCCAAACAATAATGAAAGAAAAATTCAAAAAGCAATAAACAAATAAAAGATAAAACTTGTCTTGTTCAATGTTTTCATCTCAAGCTTTGAATCAGACATTTAATAAATATATCGTATGTATTTGCTAAATGAATAAGCAAATGACATAGATATATGAATAAACAAATAACATATACTAACATTTTGGAGAAGAGGGTTGGGCAACACCCAGCAGTGCTCAGAGCTTACCCTGGCTCTGCTTTCAGGAATAATTCCAGGTGAGCTCAGGGGATATATCAGATTTCAGATATCAAACTCTGGTTGGCAGTGTGCAAGGCAAGTGCTCAACCCACTGTGATATAGCTCTGTTCCTTATAGAACAGATTTTCAATTTAAAAGTAAAATGTCTAATTTTAGAAGCTATCAAAATATAAAAAAGGAGATTATAAATTACCAATAATGACTTTAAAGATAAAATAACAGAGATGTGGGTTAATAACATGGCATAGATATAATGCATACATAGTGATACATCTTTAGGGCAGTTAGTGTCACCTGCTGTATTATCTCTTCTACTCTATTTTTCTCATATTATTTTATTTTGTTCATCTCAAAATTAAATTTTCCTCTAAACTCCATAATAATGGGTAAGTGGAATTTTAATTCCCTGGGTAGATTATCAAGCTTGCCCAGTATATTTATTTTCCAATTTAATGTTTTCCCAGGAGAAATTCTGTGTTCAGACATCTGCACTTCCAAGTGATAGATTATATATAATGACAAGACAACACTGAATTGAGAGAAACACAAAGGAGACATAACTACCCTTTTCTTTGTTTGGGTCAGAGAAACTAAAAGAAACAGTGATTTTTTGGTGGAGATTTGACATGTTGTATAACTGACCACCCTAAATTTGTGAAACTGCAATGTGAAGAAAAGGAAAGGGATAGAATCTCAGTGACATTTTTTCGAAGGTCCAAAATAGGGAGAAAATTGAATTTTAGGATAAGTAAAATTTTAATGTGTATAATATGAAGGTAAAACTTTCTCTGCTACACATTTGGACAGAAGTCAGATAGAGAGGGGTCTTGGATAAGCAATTTATCTATGGCCAATACTAATTCTGTCAAGTGCATCTAGCATGAAATAGCATTTGCATTTTACAAAAGATGTATTGTTTATTTTGGGGAAATTGAGAAAGTGAAAAGGATTTTTATGGGTGTCAACACAAATATTAAATGCTTTTTTATGCATTCAGTGAGAAAACAAAAATGTTTATATTCATCTTGAGTGTATTCTTCCTTTCACACTTCCAAGCAACAGTGAAAAGAACAAAACAATAAGGGTAAGATATTCTCAGAGATTGTTTCTAAGGAGACGTATTATATGTGTCCAAATTATTTTGTTATTCTGCCATTTGTAAATTTACTTGATACTTGGCAGAATAACAAAATAATTTTGACACATATAATACGTCTCCTTAGAGACCATATCAGTTAAATGGTTACCCTGCCTTCCTAATTTTCTAATGGCACAATTGTACTGTTTTATATGTGCATTTATATTTATATATTATATGTATATTTAGCAAGGTCTTATCCAGAGTACTTGTCAGAGTGGCCTTTATATTTAAGATGGACTTGTTACTCTACCCATATTTGTTCCAGAGAAAAAGATGGTGTTTTCTCCTCATGTCTATTCCATATGCTAATCAAAAGAGGATCAATGCATATAAGATGAAGTGAACATTGTCAGGTCTTCTTCTTTATCAATTGTTGATAACATTTTAACTTTCAAAGTTTAATAGGTATTCTTAGGAAGTGAATGCCATACTTCTTTATTTTTATTTTGGTATTTATATCTTCTTCAATTCTGTTTTCACAAGCAGTCTAATTTTTTAATTTTTTGCTGATAGAGCTTTAAAAGAAAGAAGGTAGGTGAAAATTTTGAATGTTTAAGACAGTATGAAAACAGTATGCTAACTTAGCAGTATACATCATTTTTATATAGCAATAGATAAGTTTATAAGAGATAATGGTCCGACTTTAGAAAATACTATATTTTTACTGATCTATATATACAAAGCTCTGGAGATCAATAATGATAATTATTAAAAATATTTATACCAGATTCAATGTCCTAAAATAGTTCCTGTTTCCTCAAAAATAAAAAATATTTATTTTTTTAATATTACTATCTTTTTTATACTGATTTCAGATTGCTATAGCATCACTAAATTACTGATAACTTAGTAGCTAAAAAAAACTCAACCATTCATTATTTTGTAGCACTAGGATCAGACCTATGAGATTAGTTTAAAGGGTTAGAATTTAAGTATCAGTGGAAGAACTTATTTCTTTCTGGAAAGCCTAAATTGCCCTTTCTAGATTCTAGGACAAGCCCATTTTTCTTGGCTAGGGTTACATTATTCAAACCTCGGCTTCAATAATTACTTCTTCTCTTACTCTGATTTCTTTTGATCTCTCTTTTAGAGACATATCCTGAAATCACTTGAAAAATCCAGGATAATCTTTCCATCTTCCCATTAATCACACCTATAAAGGTCTTTTTAATGTGAAAAGTGACATATACATAGGTTCTGGAGATTAGGGAATTAGTATCTTTAAGAGGGAGTGCTATTCTGCTTGTTATAATTCATTATCATGAGTTTAAATAAATTATGCTTCTTCATCATTTCCATTTTACCATAATGCTTTTTATCATCTGTAAAAATGAAGAAAACTTTATTATTTCAAGAATGAACTGATGTGGAGTGACCGCTTAAAGAATCTGGGACACATCACATGAAGCTATTTGTGCTATGGAAGTAATATAATTTTATAATCACCTTTATGGTGTTCAAAATAGCACAAGAGGGGTAAGTAGTTGGGCTTATGAGCAATGTATAAGAATTTAATAAGATCTAATATTTTAGAATTTAATTTTAGGAATATATATACTAACATTATAAATCATATAGTCTTTCAATTACCCTTGAAAATTCACAACATTTTTATATCTCTAGCAGAAAATTATGAATATAGTATTTGCAATATTCTATCTAAGCTGCAATATCTTTTTTTCTTTCTACCAGTATACTCAAAATTATATATTTTTCTTAGAGTATTTATTATTATTAACTCTAGCAAGTATTCACTTTATATTAGCTGTTTCTTAGGTTTATGTGATATAGCTTTAACATAAAAATAAATATATTTTCGGAAATTCAGAGAAAAATTACTGAAGTTGAGTATCCTTAAAGTTGAGTATCCTTACATAAGAGAGAGGAGGATAAGAGTGTCTTGTACAAATAAGAGAGTTGAGAGTCACAATAATGTTTTGAAAAGATAAATTATAATTTAAGGAAAGGATAGTGACAATTAGAATGTTTTCTATATTCTGATAATATGTCAATGATCCTGATAAATAACAATTAGCTTTTATTACTCTCAGATCCTGTTTTATTGCTTTCCATCCAATAATATACTTAGATTAGTTATTTGGAATTTAATTTTTATTTAAGTTTACACAGGCAGCATAAAACTTTCCATATCAATCATAATTATGAAGCCATTTGGAATCTACCTGTTAGGCCACAGTGATAGTATAGTGGGTAGGGTATTTGCCTTGCATGCCGCTGATCAGGGTTAGATCCCCAGCAACTAGAATGGTCACTGAGCCTGCCAGGAGTGATTTCTGAGTGCCAAGCCAGGAGTAAACCCTAAGTACCCCTGGGTGTGGCCAAAACCCCAAAAGTTATAAAGGTAAATATCATTAATATACTTTATTTTCTATCAGTACAATTTTATATCTACTAACAGACTAATTCTGCCAATCTTATGAAATCCCTCTATCCTCCTTACTGCTAACAGTTAAGAATTACTTTTCGGGGCCCGGGAGATAGCATGGAGGTAAGGCGTTTGCCTTTCATGCAAAAGGTCATCGGTTCGAATCCCGGTGCCCCATATGGTCCCCCGTGCCTGCCAGGAGCAATTTCTGAGCATGGAGCCAGGAGTAACCCCTGAGCACTGCCGGGTGTGACCCAAAAAAAAAAAAAAAGAATTACTTTTCACGAGTCTACCAATTATTTGAAGTCATTGAACTGAAACCTTTTTGCAATACCTTTTAAACACAATTAAATCTTTCTATAATTTAACATTGTATCCTTACTTTGACACTTGTTTTAAATAGTAAACAGAAATGATATTCCATAAGACCTTTTCAATATAACTACAAATGCCATTCACTAAAAAACCCAAATCTCACTTTCATTTATATTGAATCATCTGTAAGTAGACCCAAACAACTATGAAGATAAAAAGTTGGAGGAGGAGAAGTTGGGGGGGATGAAGAAGTGAAAGAGGAGGAGAAAAAGAAGGAGGAGGAGGAGGAGGAGGAGGAGAAGGAAGAAGATAAAGCAAATGTATATTTTTCAACTGAAATAAATAATTACATATTCCAGTGCTAACTCCTTTCTCACCATGATTTATTATAAATCTGGTTTTCCACAAAGAACCCAAATTCATAAAGGACACTAAAGAGATGTTAAAAATAGTTTAAATAAGAAAATGATTATGTGATTTATTATGTGATTTACTTAACTGTGACACTGTCAAAGCAATAGTTTCATTCATATTTCTCACCTTTACTTGATACTTAGAGCATTCATTTTTTGTCAAAGTCGATTGAAGTGTTTGTAATTTTTTTAATTTGGCTTAAGAATAAGCATTATTTAGGAGTAATTAAGTTATAACAAACGATATATAGGCCAATATTTGCTCAGGAACTCTGGAAAAAGAATCATTCAAGTAAAAAAATGCACTTGATTACATTAAAAGCCTTTTTCAGGGATTTTGATAATCTGTAAAAAGAATGCAAAAGATTAGAATGAAAAAAGAAATAAGGTCTTCAAAGATAGTATTGGTGTTAAGATGTTTAACTTGCATATGGTCAACACCAATTTGATACCTTAAAGTGCATATGGTCCCTTAAGCACAGGGTTAAAAGTGACTTCTGAGCACTGTTAGGTATGGTAAGAAAGAATGAAAGAAGAGAAAGAAAAGAAATAAAGGAAGAAAGGAAAGAATAAGAAAGAAGAGAGAAAGGAGAGAGAAGAGAAAGAAAAAGAAGGAAGAGAAAAGAAAAGAAAAATTTAAAGAAAGGGAGATGAAATATAAAGATAAGGACCATTAAATATAGAAATGAAAAAAGAAAGGGCGGATAAAAGAAAGAAAAAAATGAAAGGAAGACAAAGAAAAAAAGGAAAGTCGTTATGATAATTCACTGATGGAATTAGCAAAACAAAAGTTAGCTGGATACCTATTATATGTGGAAGACTAAATTCTAATTTACCCATGACATTTGACATAAGCTTTCTGTTATTTTCTGCTTAAGTCATAATTTTAATATCTCAATATAAATGCAGATGGTGATGAAGGGTTATCACTTTATACTTCAAATTATGATTTAGGAATAATGTTAAAAATAAGCAAAAACAGTAAGAAGCTGGCAAACTTACTCAAAAGTAGAATAGGGAATAGGTATAAAACGTTACCAGCTACAAAGCTTTACTAGTGTATAGTAAGTAGGTGCATATAGTAAGTACAGGGACATCTAAATGGATGTGATGTTTTTAAAATTAAGATAAGGGGCTGAAGTGGTGGTGCAACTAGTATGGATGTCTTGCAGGCGCTAGTCTAGGGCAGATGGTGGTTCGATCCCTCAGAGTCCCAGTGTCCCATATGATCTCTCAAGCCAGAAGCGATTTATGAATGCAAAGTCAGGAGTAATCCCTGAATGTCAATGGGTGTGGCCCAAAGGAAAAAAACAAAACAAAACAAAAAATAAATAAAATTAAAGTAAATCATCTAAAATTATCTAAGTGACTATTGTCTATTCTAATGACCATTCAGTGATTCTGGAGAATAAGGATCTTAATTAAACAAAAATATAAATAATGCATCAAAGTAGCATTTTTATCTGTGACATAAAATAGTAGCAAAGTTTTGTAGTTACAGTGAGTAAAATGAATACAGCCAATAAGAAACAAAATTTTCATAGTTGGCTTGGGTTCAAACTATAAGAATTTTGAAAGTAATAATAAAGTTTCTTAATAATTATAAACAGACAGTAATAGGTAGTCTTAAGTAATTTATTATATTATGTGGACATTATTCTAAACACTTTATAATTGCCAACTCATTTAATAATCAGTAAACATTATAAAGTATATGTATATTATACATATGATAAACTATATATATAAATCGCTTTTAAAATTTCAAATAAAGGAAACAACAGCTTAATATTTATAATTATGGCTAGGAATAAAATTCTTGAATTTTAACCTCATATTCTTGCAAATAATTTATAGTTTCACTATGATTTCAATTAGGTACATTTTTGTCTGTGTTGTATTAACCTACTAATGCTCAGGGCCTACTCCTGGCTTTTAACTCAGTAATTAATCCTGGTGGTGCTCAGGGTACTATGTTGCATGCTGGAGATTGAACCCAGGCTGAATACTAGCAATATAAGTGACATATCTACTGTACTATCTCTCTGACTCCAGTACCTCTGTACTATAATTTTTTTGAGGATGCCTTACATGGATGTTTCTGCAAGGTTTGTCCTGCTTCTGTTAGGTTCTGTTTTGTTCTGTTCAGGTGACAGGAGATGACAAAGCATTTACTCTACAGGTGGTGAATATTACTGAGCAAACACTGGTGATAAGCCAGCCCCAGCTGTGAAAATGAAGAAGAAATACCATCCTGAGGGGATTTTCTTGTTTTACACAAAGCCTTTTTAAATATAAAATACCTTATCAAAAAGAATGTCTGTGTTGTTACAGAAATTCAGACATTGACATGTTTGCAGTGCAACAAATAATTCATGTTAGAACTTTATTAAAGTAAAAAGTATTTGAGTAAAAAGCATCATTATTGTAGATCATCTAAACCTCCATTATAACCTTAATAATGATAGCTTTGTTAAAGCTGCTTTCACGTTTCAGAGTTGAATGCCATATCTGTCCATAGGCAAGTACAATAAACAAACAAACAGCAGAATGCTCTGCTAGCAATAAATAGCTTAGTAAACCTTAAATGGCATACTGATGCTATTGTAAGATATAAAATTTTCACAATTTTTTCTTAATGAATTTTTCAATAATTCCCTACCAGTTAATTGTAACAGTAAATACTAAGTAAATTATTTGTACCCTTCAAGGTGTAGGCTTGGGGAAGGATGGGAAATTGGTGGCAATGATAAAGGATATGTTACACTGATAGAATTTATATAGGGATATTGAACGCCAGAAAGAACTGATTAATATCAACCCTATGAACTACTGTGTTTAAAATAAATTTATTTTGAAGGAAAAGATACCTTTGGTCTTCAAGAAATCTAAATAGAGAGAACTTATCCCCATCAGCTCTATGATCACCACAAACCAGCATCTGAAAATCAATCTAACTTACACAGAGATGTATCAGAAATGGAGTTAAAGAGGCTTTCCAAATAACTACTAAGAGGTAGCATCCAGGCAGCAATATATGCTTATCATGAACTAAAGTCTACTGTGTTGAGGGTAATATGGTGCAATTTGGATGAAATCTTAAGTGCAGGATATATCTAATGGGGTATAAGGGAAGGTCTGACCTCTATATCCCAACCTACCTAATATGCTCCAAATTTATGGTACAGCATAGTAGAAACATATTCAAATAGTGTGCAGAAGAAAGCAAAGTGAAGACTAGGAAAATATTATTAAGCTAGTGAGTTGATTTACTTGCCCTGGGTTCAAAGCAGTTGCACCAATCCAAATAAAGCTTGATCATGTTTGAAGCAATCCCAAATAGCTATAGCATCTGTATATAAGATGAGAAGAGCTTAAGAGAAGAGATTAGAGTAGCAGATACCTGTAACTGCCATCTTTGCAAACTCTCACAACTTTGTGAGAATAATACTGATGGAATTCACATTAAAACCTTCTCCTTTTCATACTACTCTATCTGGGTTGTATCTATACACTATATATACATAAATACTATGTAACATATATAGTAAATACACACATGCATTATATATACTACATATTGTATATATACAAATATATACTATATAGTACTACATTCCCATTGAGATCCCTATCCACTTCTAAGAATTTTCAGAGTTAGCTAAAGGGTGAGGCAATGTAGAACAATATTTTTCAACTCGGATTTAGGTAATCCCCAAAGAGCTTCCAGAATATTCAAAGTAGACCAAAGGTGAAAATTCCATACAAAAAAAAATCACATAAATGGAAGTATAGACTTACATTAAGGGCCAAATGGCAGGAAAGAAGGGATAAAGGAAGAAGCAAGATTTTAAGAGTCAGTCATAAAAGACTGAGAAATATAGATCTAGAAGATTCAACCATGTCTGATAAGAAAATTCCTGTTAGCGTTCATCTGCCATCTTGCCAGAAAGCAGCATCTCTACAACTAGGAAGGATCCCAGAGATTTCCTATCAATAGCCAGCTGCTAGGCAGAAACTCAACAGCCTCCTTATTAGACTCTTAAACCATTCACCACAAGCCAGGTTGTGCTTAAGCATTCGTCTTATAGAACTTTGAGATTAAGTCACAGTTCTTACAAAGTCTCACACCTCCTACTGTCCCACCATGGAACTATCTGGAGGCAAACATGTACAGTTTGGGGAAACACCTTCCCTGAATCTGGCTCTGTAGGCTTTACATCTCTTGCATACTTTTGGTGACAGCTGGAATTCCTTAGGGAAATCTTTGTGGAACTGGCTAGACACTAGCTTCAAAGTATTCCCTTCCTACCAGGGCTCAACAAGATTTTGGAAGCTTACTGGTAACCAAATTTTTAGTCATTTATTTTACCTGTTGCCCAGTATTTTCACAGGCTTCAAGAGTAAATTTGGCCAGCAAAACCTGCTGACATCAGTGGTAGATTATAACTGAAGGGTCAGCTTTTGTCTCAGGCTTCTCAGAATGTGTGGCACACAGAACCTACACTGGACAGGTTCTGATTGCATATATTTTCATTAACTTAAAAAGCTGGAATAGGGGGACCAAAGCGGTGCCGCAAGCGGTTGGGCATTTACCTTGCACGTGATAACCTAGATTGGACCATGGTTTGATCTCCCCAAGTTCCACATGTTCCCCCAATCCAGTAGCTATTTCTGAGTGTACAACTAGGAGTATCTCCTGAGCATCACAGAGTGTGTCTCAAAAAGAAAAAAAATATTTTGTATCATAAATAGGCTAAAAGAACAAAGTTCAAAATTCCCATTTCCCTAGCTTCTCCATTGTAGAGTACATTCTTGGGTCATCGGGTAACACTGGTTCTAATTATTCTGAGTGTTGATAAGAAATTATCCTGTACAATAATAGAGTGTCCAATACTCCAAGTCAGTGTCCTGAAACCTTTCAATTAAACACAAAAATATCATTTCCTGATGGGAAGAAATGCTATTTTTGCCTACCACACTGAAACAAAATAAAATACCACGTATCAATTAGTGACCAAGAAATTTCCTCCAAATAAATGGTTCATGAGAAAAATACTTAAAACATTATTAATATGACAGAATCTAGTAAATAGCTTCCAGAAGTCCCAAAAAGATGCAGTTTTCAAATATGGTTACTGAAATTAGGATTACAATAGATCAACAATATAAAAACTTCTTCAAAAACTAGGATATAGTGAGAGAATTGTAAACAGAAATTCTAAAGCTAATTGCTAAGTGAATTTAAGAAATACAATAGACACATTCAAGAGCAAAATGAATAAAGTTGAAAAACAAATAAAAAACTAGAAAACTGGAAAGAGAAATAAATCGTATGGCAGTAAATAAAAACGAAAAAAAATTGGTTTAAATGATGGTAACCAAAGAGACTTATTGTCCACTCTTAAGGGAAAGTGAAAGGGAAAATTGTGGTGGGAAGAAATCTTATTAAAGTAAATAATGGTAGTATTAGAATACTTATTTGTCAAGCTCCAACTCTCCTTGTCATAGGGGTTCTCCAACTCTCCTTGTCATAGGGGTTCCTTCTCTGCCCTAAATTCACTCTTCCACTACTAGTGGGAAGCTTCATACCATGGACTGATCTTAGATATTATTGCCATATTAGTTTTTTCTTTTTCTTTCTCTTTCTCTCTATCTCTCTTCCTTTCTTTCTTTTTCTTTTCTTTTCTTCCTTCCTTCCTTCCTTCCTTCTTTCCTTCCTTCCTTCCTTCCTTCCTTCCTTCCTTCCTTCCTTCCTTCCTTCCTTCCTTCCTTCCTTCCTTCCTTCCTTCCTTCCTTCCTTCCTTCCTTTTCTTTCTTTTCTTTCTTTCTGTCACACCTGGCAGTGCTCAGGGGTTACTCCTGGCTCTACACTCAGAAATCGCTCCTGGCAGGCTCAGTAGACCATATGGAATGCTGGGATTTGAACCACCATCCTTCTGCATGCAAGGCAGAAATCCTACCTCCATACTATCTCTCCACACACCCCTTTTTGTTTCTTATGTCTCACCAATAAGTGAAATCATTCTATATCTATTCCTCTCCCTGACTCATTTCACTCAACATAATACTCTATATTCATTCATATATAAATACATTTCATGATTTCATTTTTTCTAATAGCTACATAGTATTCCATTGTGTAGATATGCAACATCTGCAGATCTGTTCCAGGGCATTTGGGCTGCCTCCAGATTCTGCTTTTTGTGGTGCAATGAACATAGGGATGCAGAGCACTTTTGTACATTGTGTTTTTGGGCTCCTAGAGTATATTCCTAATGAAAGAGTATTTCTTAACAGAAACAATCTAGGCCAAATGGTAAGGGCATAATGTGTTCTAATTTTTCAGTGAAAAAGTTCAAATACCACCAGTCAAGAATGTATTACACAGGTTACTAGGTCATTAATCTGAATTTACAAATTTCATGGACAAGCAACAAATTAGTACTTGATCACTAAATTGGTCCAGAAAGGTATACTACATGGTCTCCTTCAGAAAGAAACTGTACCTACAATCAATAAAATACCCAAAGCAAAAGACACAGGGAGAAAAGATTATAATGAGGTATTTTTAAATGTGTTTGAGGTTCATCATGTTTCTCATTTAATATAGGATCTCAGTTTAGAAATCCATGCAGAAGTCCAAAGATAACCCCAAAACAAAAAGTCTTAGAAGACCTAAGAAGAGAAATTTCTATCTAAATATCACACAAAAATAAATGTCAGAAAATCAATAAAATACTTCTCAACTATAAGACAAAAGCTTGATATTTTATACAAATAGATTAAATAAAAATTATGTTTTTGAAATAACTTAAGGGAGGAATAAAATGAAACAGGGAAATTAACAGCATCTAATGATAAAAAATATCCTTTGGATTTAATTATAGAAATGAGGTTACCAACAATAATAATAAGAGGATAGTAATTTGTAATCATTATTATTAATAATAAGGGGCTAGTAAGGGGTTAATAAGGAGTTGATGAATAAAAATTATATTAAGACAGTGAGCATTTTCATTTGGTAGTGGTAATATAGTAGATTTATAATAAAACAGCTTTAATATTATTATAATCAAATTACCTTAAATACAATAAAATAATAAAAAATCATAGATGTAAGAAGTAGTGCATAAGTACAATATTTTCTGTAGTTTGAAGTTATAAATCATGAGAGATATACCCAGGTAAACTTACTGTCATTTTTGAATTTTGTTTAAGAATGAAGGGAATGGAGAAGTAACTTAAATAAAGGACATGTACTTAAGTCTAAACAGTAGAGAACCAGGGGCCCGGGAGATAGCATGGAGGTAAGGCGTTTGCCTTTCATGCAAAAGGTCATTGGTTTGAATCCTGTTGCCCCATATGGTCCGCCGTGCCTGCCAGGAGCAATTTCTGAGCATGGAGCCAGGAGTAACCCCTGAGGACTGCCAGGTGTGACCCAAAAACCAAAAAAAAAAAAAAAAAAGGTAGAGAACCAGTAACTTGCTATATCACACACACAAAGTCAATACTTATATGCATAAATGTAATTTCTTATTATAAATTATGTTTATTATAAATTATGCTATCTTATTATAAATTATGTTTATAATTTATAATAATAAATTACATTTATGCATATAAGTATTGACTTTGTGTGTGTGATATAGCAAGTTACTGGTTCTCTACTTTTTTTTTTTTTTTGGTTTTTGGTCAAGAAAGCTGAACTTGAACTATTATCAGAGACTTGAATTACTTATTTAGTAATGAATATATTGAATATGTTCAAGAAATTACAAGTGCCTATTTAATAACTCTGTAATTTATCATTGTTAATGGTCAATCTTAATTATCTTATGTTGAAGCTTAAATTTAAAAGTATCTTTTCTTAATACTAATACATATATGTATTAGAAATTATAATGTTTATATCATAAAGCATTTTTGAAAAGTAGGAATAATGCGTTTCTTATATTTTTATATGAATGATATGTAGTAAATAAAATAAACAATGTGAACTGAAAATTCCTCAAAGATGGCAGTTTTGTCGTTGTCTTTGCTCTATTTGATTCTATTGTGAGAAAAACTAGGTTATATTATCCTATAATGAAAGGTAACTAATAAATGTTTTAGACACTGATTATTTTATAACATAAAATAAATAAACAATTCTAGTTTAGAATTAAAACAAAGATTTGGGCGGGGGGGGGTTATTTGGGCCATACCTGGTGACACTCAGGAATTACTTCTGGCTATGCGCTCAGAAATCACTTCTGGCTTGGGGGACCATATGGGATGCCTGGGGTTCGAACTGCGGTCCATCTCTAACCCCTGAAACAAAGGTTTGCCAAATATATTATTAAGGAAATTTTGTATTTTCATGAAAGGAAAATGTTCATTAAAAATAGTTTCATTTCTGGGGTCGGAGAGATAGCACAGAGGTAGGACATTTTCCTTGCAAACAGCTGATTCAGGACTGATGGTGGTACGAATCCTGGCATCCCATATGGCCCCCATCCCTGCCTGAGCAAGAGCCAGGAGTAACCCTGAGCACTGCCGGGTGTGACCTCCCACCCCCCAAAAAAAAGTTCCATTTCTGATTCAGTTTTAGAATGGAAGAACTTGGATGCTGTCACTTCTGTCCTTTATAAAAAATACAAAAGATAAACTGAAATAGAAAAGCAAATAATTTCTGTTTCTTGGGCCCATTAGAAAATTGAGATTGTGGGGTTGGAGTGGTAGTACAGAGGAAGGGTATTTGCATTGCACACAAAGACCCAGGACAGAAGTGGGTTCAATCCCCAGCATCCCATATGGTCCCCTGAGTCTGCCAGCAGTTTTTTTTTTTTTTTTGAGTGCAGAACCAGGGTCTGACACAAAAACCTAAATAATGAATGAATGAATAAATAAATAAATAAAATTGAAATTGAAATATCTATGCCCACATCTGTAGAGACGCTTAAATTTGTTCAAACTGGGTGACATCAGGCTGGGAATTTCTGCAAATGTGCCTGCCTGACTGCGAAAAACTGTGAGTTCTGTCCCTGTGTTTCTCTCTCCTCTCCTGTTGCCCGAACCTCTTGGGAATGGGCCAAAAAGAGGCTACACTCTTTCTAAGGAAAGAGCAACATCACAACAAGAAGAAAAAAAATCACACTAAGGACTGTGCTGGATCACTGTCTTCTTTCTCTCTGGACTGTCTTCTCTGCTGCGTGCTTGGGCCTAAGATTTAATCCTGTGTGAGGTCTCATCCAAGAAGCACTCCACTCCCAAAAAGGGCGGAACCAGAGGAGCATGGCTGCGCACATCATTTGGCCAATGAATACCACCACAACATGTAGAAAAACACACAATACAAGTGTGACAATGGGGAAATAACGCAGGCCAGCGTCAGACATAAAGAATGAAGATGACAATTCTGATGACCATATAATGACCAACAAACTAATCAATCTCTCAGAGAAAGGCTTTAGAAAAGAAATATGGAAGATGCTGAAAAAACTCAAAGAAACCATGGACCAATTGAACAGAACACTAAAAAGAACCAAGAAAATATGATGACAGAAATCATGAAACTCCAAACTGAAATAAGATGTCAACTAACAGGCCTGAAAAACTCAGTAAATGAATTAAATGACAAAATGGACAATCTCAACACCAGGGTAGAAGAAGCTGAGAATAAAATTGGTGCTGTGGAAGATGAGATAAATAACAACTCCATACAGCGGGAGAGATTGGAAAAAAAAACTTAAAACAAACGAACAGACAATGGAAAAAATAGTCAAAGAATGGGAACAGATGAAAACAGAAGTCTATGATAAGATCAACAGAAACAACTTAAGAATCATTGGAGTCCCAGAGTCACAGGAAGAAAATCTCCAGGAAGAATCAACGGTCAAGAACATCATTAAAGAGAAACTTCCAGAGCTAAAGAATATATGTGATCAAATCCTGCATGCCCGA
This sequence comes from Crocidura indochinensis, assembly GCA_004027635.1. Lineage (NCBI taxonomy): Eukaryota > Metazoa > Chordata > Mammalia > Eulipotyphla > Soricidae > Crocidura > Crocidura indochinensis. The sequence goes on from PVKC010016189.1 coordinate 15,674, forward strand.
AGAGTACCAACCAAAAGAAACCCCGGAAAAGATACCCCAAGACACATTCTAGTCATAATGATGAATCCCACAGATAGAGACATAATTCTGAAAACATCAAGATCAAAAAAGGAAATTACATTCAAGGAAACATCCTTGAGATTTACAGCAGACCTGTCACCTGAAATACTCAAGGCCAGAAAGTAGTGGTGGGATATTGTGACAAGACTGAATGAAATGAATGCTTCACCTAGAATACTGTACCCAGCAAAACTCACTTTCCAGTTTGACGGAAAAAACATGGTTTCACCAACAAAAAACAGCTCAGAAACTTTCCAGACTCAAAACCAGTCTTAAGAGAAAACCTAAAAGACCTAATTTAAGACAAGACTAACCAAAAGACACACCAAATTTTGATATAAATATGGCATCAAATCCCAGGACAATTCTTTCTCTCAATGTCAATGGACTAAATGCACCAGTTAAGAGACACAGAGGGGCTAAATGGATCAAAAAACTCAGTCCAACTTTCTGCTGTCTACAAGAAACGCACCTGAATAGTCAGAACAAACATAGACTCAAAATAAAAGGCTGGAGGATAATTATCCAAGCAAACAGCACACATAAAAAAGCTGGAGTGACCATACTAATATCAGATAATGCAAACTTTATACTCAGGAAGGTTGTAAAGGACAAAGATGGACACTATATATTAATCAAGGGGTATGTAGAGCAGGAAGAATTCATACTTCTAAACATATATGCACCGAATGAGAGTCCAGCAAAATATTTAATACAATTGTTGACAAAGCTGAAAAATAACATCAACAGCAACACAATAATTGTGGGGGACCTCAACACGGCTTTGTCAGCAATGGATAGATCAACCAGACTGAAACCCAAAAAGAAGTGTCCTATATATATCCACTAGGCCTCTTTCTTCCATTTCTCTCCTCAGGTCCAGTATATTCTTTTTGGGTTTCAGTCTGGTTCTCCAGGATAGACTACATGTAGGCACATAAAACATATCTTCATAATATCAAGAGGATAGAAATCTTGCAGACTACCTTTGCTGACCACAAGGCTCTGAAATTATTTGTGAATTACAAAGGAAGAAAAAAGAAAAACTCTAACACCTGGAAGTTAAATAACCTCATACTGAATAACCAGTGAGTCCGAGATGAAATCAAAGAGGAAATTAAAAGGTTCCTGGAAACAAATGATAAAGAAGACACAAACTATCATAACTTATGGGACACAGCAAAAGCAGTACTGAGAGGAAAAATTATAGCTTTGCATGCACACATCAGGAAGGAAGAAGGGGCTTACCTGAGTAGCTTAATGACACAGCTCATAGAACTAGAAAGTGATCAACAAAAGGACCCAAAAATAGGGAGGCAGAAGGAAATAGCAAAGCTGAGAGCAAAAATCAATGAAGTGGAAACCCAAAAAACAGTACAAAAGATCAACAAAAGCAGAAGTTGGTTCTTTGAAAAAATAAACAAGATTGATAGACTGTAGAGTATATTTTATGTATTGTATTTATTTTGTATTAAAAAATAATAAAGTTTGAAGGGGAGGCCAAAGGAGATAGTTGGAAAGTGACAGTTGGAAAGTGACAGTTGGAGAGAAAGTATAAAAGGGGGGAAGAGACAGCCAGAGGGGCCGGACTGGGAATAGAAGAGGCAAGAAGAAAAGGGGGAGGAAGGAAAAGGGAGGTTTGGGAGGACTGGGAGAGAGAGAAAAGAAGAAGGAAAGGACTGGGAGGAAAGGAAAGGAAGGAAGGAAAAGGGAGGTCTGGGAGGAGGAGACTGGGAGAAAGAGAAGAAGGGGCTGACAGGCAGAAAGAGAGATAAGGAAGAAGACAAGGAAAGAGGGGAAGAAAGACAGAAAAGAAGAGAGGGAAAAGAAAGAGATATAAGATAGAGAATAAGAAGAAGGGGCCCAGACAGAAAAGAAATTAAGAGAGAAGGGGCTGACAGGGAGAAAAATAGATTAGGAGAGTCAGGAAGACGGATAGAGAAGAAGAGCTGAGACAGAGAGAGAGAGAGATTAAGGGAGAAGAAGAGAGAGTGTGCAGAGACAGGGACAGAAGTCAGAAGATTAAGAGAGAAGATTAGAGACAGGAAAAGAAGAGAAGACAGAGTCAGGGAGACAGAGAAAGAGACAGAGACAAACAGAGAGGAGAGAGAGATCTAACCAGGGAGAATTAGAATCTTTTGGCCAAACCTGTTGTCCCCCCAAACCTCTGTGTGTGAGTCATTTCTTGCGGACGGTTTTTGCTAAGGCTTCCCCCACAGCTCATGGCTGGATACATCAGCAGCGGGTTTAGCAACTTTGTTTCCCAACGCGCGTTTAGGTACTTTGTCTCACAACAAATGGCGCCTGAGACAGGGACTGAAGCCTCTGAACCTGGGAATTATTGGAAATTGCCTTTAGAGACCCTTGGGTGGTTGTTGTGGGTACTAACTCTCACAATGCCATCTATTTTAAGAAATATTGGTTCAGTGTTGTTAAAGTGTAGCATGCTATTTGGGTATAAACCTCTTGGATTCATACTAGCAAATATCTTTGGCATAGGAGGGATGCTGTTTATAGGTCAGTCCAAAATTTCTATCCCAACAATGGAATTGCCTGTGCCTCCAGTGTTTATAGTTTGTGGACTTTCTCTGCTAACTAATTTGGCTTTGATGTGTCTGGGAATTGGATGGTGGTTAGGGCAGAGACAGTGTGGAAATTGTGAAAAGAAAACAAGTATAGACAATAAGAAAGTCTGTCCTACCGAATTAAAGACCAAGGTACGGGCTGATGAGTCTAGCACCAACATAAAAAATATAGGAATTTTTCCCAGTAAAAAATCACACCGGAAACATAATTTGGACCCTCAGAATTTAGATCAAAATAGTAACGCTAATGATGAACCCCCAATGCAAAGTACACAACAGAATCCTGATTCTGCTCATGGTAGGGAATCTTATGATAGTAGCAACTCAGATGATGAACAACCTTCTAGTAATCCAAACCTTAGGCCTCAAAGCACTGTGCAGGGCACTTCAGCTCCATTACAGATAGTGTATGTAACAACATATCAACCCCTTGAGATTGAGGATGTTGAAAGATTCAAAAAGGTGTGTAGGGATTTTGGGGCGACCTCTCCATACTGTCTGGAAATATTAAAAATATGGTGTCAAAAAGCAATTTGGACGTTAAATGATTTAAAAAAATTGGTTGAAATATGCCTACCATCAAAACAAAGAACTGAATGGGAAATGTTATATGCAGAGGGTGTGAAAAACAAGTTGTATAGTCCAGATGGAACTAAAAAAAGAGTAGCAGGGGTTAATCTCTCATATAAACTATTGATGGGAGAAAATGAATATGCAGATGTTCAGGCACAAGCAGCTTTACCTAAGGAAATTTCAAAAATAATTAAAGACCTTGCATTGTCATCATGGTAGAAAATTGATACTAATAGCACTGGAGAGGGTACTTTTTTAAGAATTACCCAAGGTCCCAATGAGCCTTATGTAGAATTTGTGGCAAAACTAAAAGATGCTCCTAAAATACAAATAAAAAATGAGGAGGTGAGGAAATTTTTAGAAAGATGCTTAGCGTATCATAATGCAAATGCAGCCTGCAAAATGATATTGGCTCCCTTGCAGGAAAAAGGCTGATTTAAATGAATTTTTATACGCATGTAGGAATGTTTATAACATGCCTAATTCATTAGCAAGCCTGAATCCCATGCAAACCTTTGTGGTTGCTAAGGGAGCAGTGCCTTTCCACCTCAAGGGACAAAACACCTCCTCAAAGCCAGGCCTCTGTCCTAAATGTAAAAAGGGTCGTAACTGGGCAAAAAATTGCAGATATGGAAATTTCTCTAATAATAGTAGAGGGAGAGGGGTTAACACAAACCCTAGAAGACAATTTACCTGTTACCACTTGGGGAAACAGGGACATATCAAGAAAAATTGTTTTTTGTTAAATTCAGCTCGTTCGAGATCCACATTCACAATGCAGGGAAACGCATACAGGGCCAATCCCCAGGCCCATCCAAATCAGGGGAAAATTCGTCAAATTGTAACTCTCCCAGGTCCAGCCCAAGAAGATTTATCTAAATTAAAAACTTAAAACATGCTGCAACATGAAAAGAGATTTTTTAAAATAAAACATACTTATGGAAATTACCTCCAGTATTGATAATTCATTTGAAACGTTTTGCTTTTGATGGAAAACAAATTAAAAAACTACACACTTATGTGGATTTTCCTTTAGAAGACCTCAATTTAACTGAATTCACGCAGGGAAATAACAAGATTGAAAAATACAACTTATCGTCAGTATCAAATCATTTTGGTCAGGTTTACTTTGGACATTATACTTCGTATTGTAAAATTGCCAAAGAACAATACTGGATCAATTTAGATGACAAGAAGATTAAGAAAATTCCTATCACATCTGCAAAATCCACAGCAGCATATATCCTGTTTTATACTTCTCAAGAATCTACGAGGGCTCAACAGCAGCGCCCCTGGACAGCCAGCTCAGCGGAAGCCGGGGCCGGAACTTGAGCCTCAGACGTCTACGCATCAGTTACCTGCTGCCATTGGGTGCATGCACCAAGGAGCCACAATGACAAGTTTGGCGAGGACAAGGAATGCAATGAGGAGGACAGCGGCACCGAGAAGGACAACGACGACAACGGGATAACAACCTGGACATGGACGAGGTAAAGCTGGTGGAGCCCGGGATAGGCGTTGGTGTGGCTGTCAGCAGCGAGTGGAATGGACTATGTTGGATTTACCAGACTTTTCTACTTTCCATGAATGGATTACTTCATCATTGCAGACTTGCATTGGACTTAGAAGGACTGTCACCTTTTACATTTTTTATTTGGAATATAAACATTGGAGTTATAGTGGATACTAGCCTTCTTTTGTCTTTGGTGAGTATTGTGTTACCCCATTTTATTTGTTATATGTTTTTAGGAATTTTTTATGGCATAACAACTTTAGATTAGTAACTTTGTAATATGTTTTTAGGAATTTTTTGTAACATAATAACTTTAGGTTAGTAACTTTGTTATATGGTGATATTTTTACTTGATTCGGTTTTAAAAATTATTTTTAGTGGTATTAAGGCTAAGTGTTAATTTTGTTTTGCAATTGATATTGATGGTAGATATATATTGTAAGGAATGTATTATATCTTAAATTTATAATACCTAAAGGTATTTATGTTATGGATGGTATTTATTTTGTATAAATATTTTGATGGAGGTGTGTAAGTCATATATATATATATATATATATATATATATATATATA